>JARHVA010006166.1:0-80000 GCA_037957365.1 Torreya grandis
AATTTTACCACTAGACTAAAATGTCTAGATGAACATAATGAAGAAATAGATGAGTACCACTCATGAACACAATATCTCAAAGAATAGAACACTTACTATGATACCCATTTCATATTTTTAATACTTCAGACTCATTCTTAACATTTCAAAGAAATCAAACTCTGAAGATCAACCAAACCTTCTTCAAACATACTATGACAAACATATTGCATAATTTTTCATTTTCACATAAACTATCAAGGCTCTTCATCCACTCGCCAAGAAACCTCCATGATATAACCATGACAAATATCCAACAATATCCCCCTTTGTCATTGATGTCACAACCATCATATATAGCAATATACAACTCACCTTCTCTTTCTTCAAGCACTCCCATAATAGGGACTTTCTCCCCCTTTGACACAATGAAAAAATGGGCACTAACTGATCTTGAAGACCTAAAAATACCATAAATATGAAAGGAACATCTGATAAATATGATACAAACTCCCCCTTACCTTGAGCCTACTTCTGATTGCCTTGATAACTTCCTCTTACTCCATGCTAACACTCTCTTCAACCAAGCACTACAATCAATGAAGAAAGAACACACAAAACCATAAAAATTTAATGGAATACATCAAGAAATATTTGAGATGGATTCCCCCTAATATCTTTGATCCATTTCACCTTGTGATCATCTTCAAATCTCCACACAACATGAGTAACCACCATACATGCTTACTAGCATTCGTTGTCAAGCTACCAAAAGGACAACTAACAAAACTTCATGCCACTCACCAAATAGGAAACATGCAGTAAACCAACTTGAGAACTCACTTTTAAATACACATACCTTTCTCTTTTTGGAGAAACTAAGTAAAAATCACTCTTCTTAAAATTAGGCCTATCTAGCCTCTTTGTAACCCTACCTGGAACTTGTAAAGCCCACAATTTTTAGTAAACACATCTTCAATACCTAAAACATAATATACCCCCTCAAGAAAACCTATTTTCATCACCAATATCATTCTCTGTAACATACATCCTTCACAAAATTACTAGCCAATTAACCCTCCATTTTGACAAAAACAAAAATAATTTGAAAACCACAAACCTTCAAATCTTAGAAAATATTGATTTGATAACCCATTTGGCTGATTAAAACTATTAATAAAAATCAAAACTCAACTCATAAGGTAAACCACTTTTCTAACATAGTGCAAAACCTTAGAATCATAAAACAAATGAGGTCAACATAACACCTCCCAATCAATGCACACTCCTAAAACATTATACACACCTGGAGATAGCCATTACACACTATTAGAATAATATTTAAGCTTCCACACCATTGGGAACCTTAATTTACTAAACCCATTTTAGGATGTATAGGCTCTTAAGCACAAAATGGGAAAATTGATAGCTAAAAAGAAAAATTCAAAATCACTTCAATATAGGTTCAAACCACAAAAAAAACCTGGAGCACATCCCAAATAAGTGCATAGACATTTTTGAGCACCAAACTCTTTTTGACATTATATCAATCTCATTAGGCCACTTAGAGACACTCATTCTGATCCTATTCTATAGTTCCTTCACAAAGCTCTAGAGCAAACTCATGAACTTGTTCCTCACCCTTAACCAAAGACCTTATCTAATTGGCATTATCATCTTGAACACATAAACTTGCTTCTCCACACCTTATTTATTAGATTCAACTACTCAATCCTCTGATCTTAAGACCTGACCAATTATAAATCTCCTCCTAACTTCATGCTTTATCAAGAACATGACATATTAAAAAAGTATTTAAATACTCTCCGATCATAATCGATACTCATATAGAGGTACCTCATCTTTAGAGCACTATGAACTTCAATGGCATACATAACTGTTTAAAAAGACTTTACTAGGATTAGCAAGATCTAAAACATAAGCCTAGAAGAAAGGCCTTCAACATATAGTCTTACCTAGTATCTACAATAAATTGATATGTAGATAGATATTTGAATCTCACCTTTATACTAGAGCATCCATACCATGATCAACAAGCTAACTCTTTCTCAAGATAGGACCACTAAGATTCTTCACAAGCTTCTTTTATCAAATAAAAAATATATAAAAAAATGCACAAACATATTTTGTTTTCATACCATCTCATCAAAAAATGTTTGATAGCCACCAAGATTCCTCTAACTAATAAGTGTCTCCTTGAAACCTAAATAGAGACACCTAACCCATAATGTCCTAGAACAATGTGAGACCAAGAGTTTCCCACAAATCCTCATATTCCTTTTCCTCCTTGGTCATATTATATTGATAGTTTTTCTTTTTAGGCTTTTAACTAGCCTCAATTAGCACCTTGGATTTCTTCTTGAGCTTAACTTTAACTAAATTTTATTTTCCTTTTCTATCTGGATAATTTACATATTATTTGATTCATACTTGTCAACAAATGCTAACAATAGAAACTCTTGACTTTCATTCACTTATAATCCTTTTTCCACATTGGCAATGAATCCATCAAGACTCTTGGATAGAATAGGATTAGTCTCCTTAGTCTTTACTACCTCAGGTCCCCATACTATATCTTGACTCTTCTCATCTTCTGTAGCCAACTTACCAACTTGACCTTTGACTTTAGACTAATATGCAACACAGCCTTTTAAAGTAACTTTTTTATCAACCTTTGGACTAGTGTGATTGGAATTAATAATATTTGGTCTCCATAACCAAGAATAACATTTATTATACACAAATGAAGCTTCATGTCCTTTGAGATAGCTTGAGGATGTATTACCTCTAGTTGGATAAAATTTAGTAGATTGTCCAACCTTATAATAGCTAAAAAAAGTAATGTCTTTCATACCTTTTGATAGATTTGAATTATGATCAATATTTGGCCAAAAACTCCTTATATCATAGATCCACGAATGTCCATACTTCGCTAACTTTATTATACATTCCTTAGTTATATGACCATACTTAATACATGTATAACAAAGACCTTGAAAATAACTTACATACCTTATTACATTAGGTTGTTTAATTCACATTCTAACATTAATTTTCAAGTCTGCATTCTCCTTCACTTACTCAAGCTTCTCGTGCTCACTCTTTAATGAATCAATTTTAAGCTTTAGCTAAGTACATTCATCTTCTCCTACTTTCAAATTTGTATTTGTAGTCTTTAACTAATCCTCAAGAATACTAAACTTCTCTTCATCCTCTTTTACCTTATTGTTCATGTCCTTCAATCTATATGTGTTTAATTAAATAGACTTTATCTATTTTTTATACTTATTTTCTTCTTTCTTGGATATGTTGAACAAAATTCCCTCAACAAAACTGACTTGTGCTTTAAGACATTTGATCTTATTCATCATTTTATGATACCTCTTTTTATGCTCATTTAGTTTACCAAGTACACTCATGAGTTGAGCTTCTATATCAACTTCTTCTTCCTTGTTGTCATATTCTCTACTATTATGGAAACCTTCTCTATCCAACATGATGTCCTTTTATTTTAAACACAAACTTGTCTTGACATCTACTAATTGAACCTTGAGATCATTGATAACATTCTCATCCTCTTTGGCATCTCTCTTTAAAGCATATATATGTTCTTCAAGTGCCTTGAACACACCCTTCCACTATTGATTTTATTTTTTCAACTATTTAGCCATCTCTATACCTACTCAAAATCTCCTTCAAGTTGTTAAGTTTCCTCCAAAGGAGCCACTCTGATGTCAATTTTTACAGTTATAACCACTGGGGTGTTAATCAGAGAACCTGGATAATCCAACTTTAATTTCAATTCTTTATTACTCTTAATCAATTATAACAAACATTCATGAAACACACACATTATTCATAGTAATGAACAAGAGAGATAATGCATGATCAATAACATAACACAAGACATACATGGGAAACCCTCTTGGGGATTAAAACCCACTCTCAAGCCTAAAAAGACTAAGACTACTTATCCTATTAGGTATTACAAACTAAAAATTGATCATGTTATCCTAACCAAGAATTAGTGAAACACCTATTCCATAAGGAGCACCTACTCCTAAGATGAACAACACCTTTAGACCACCTACCTTTAGTGAAACACCTATTTCACAAGGAGTAACTACCCTTACGTAAGACCACATCCTTTGGATCCTCCTTTAAACACCTAATTATGGAACTCTAATTATCACTCTCCACCTTCACTAACCACTCCTTATTTGGCAAAGCACATTACATACTTGAACCAATGAATAAAGATTAATTAGGAAACATTAAATATCCAAACTAACCCCACTTCTTCAACTTTACATACTAAACACATCCAAATCCATATTTTGGATCACTCTTCAACAATAACTTTATCACCACATCCACAACATGACCAAATGGTCATACACATAGTCCACACTCTAAACTACCTCTCATATCAGCCACCAAGCTCACAAAGATACCATCTATCCTTTGCTCATCCTTAACTTGTAGGAACACAATACGAATATCAAAAATATGACCTATAGGTCATAAACATAGTCCTCAATCTATTATGCTCATAAACTCAACCATTGGGTACACTGGCATCTTCTCTTCTTTACTTCAATGTACACCCCACTCTCACAAGGCTCTCCCAAGTCTCTCACTTATAATTCAATAAACTAACACATTTCATTTCATAATATATAGAGCATCCATGAATTAACAATACCAAAATATTTAATTTTTAGACATAATACATTATTTCACCCTTAAGGCATCTCACATGGGTCACACTTAAGCACAATCCACTTTCGAATAGGCCTATGTAACTGTTAGGTCTTATGGACCCCTATGCAACTCTTTAACACTTCTCTCAACAAACAAAGAACATAAAAAAAATTTCCAATAGAATGGACCCATTATAAATGATCTATAAGTACCCCTTAAGATCCAATAACCATCATGGTACCCTTTATCTTAAACACAAATAGCTCAAACGCTTTTTTGTACACATAGTCATTATGAGTGAAAACATAATTAGATTCAAAAACTTTGTTCATACTACATATCATTTGTTAGATCTTGAAAAAGAATGTAGAGCATCCTTATGGAGTCTACAACACTCTCTAATATCTAATTCACCATTAAACATCAAAACAACATCTATATAAGCTCAAATATCCTTTTCAAGTCACTTAAAAATATGCACACAAATATATTCAACTTTGGATCTCAATATTTTTGTCCATACACACTTTCAGATCTCAAAATTAGGTTCATTAGATGTGTTATGGATTCTTCTTCATATTTTCATTTTAAAACATGATTAAATTCATTTATGATAAAAATATATATCCCAAAAACTAGATGTTGGTTTTTCCTTCATAAAGTTCAAGTATTCAAATTTAAGTGGTCATGGTTAAACCTTGAACACCATGCTCACATATCATGTCCTCACTTCTCATATCTAATAAACACCATTGATTCTTTTAGATATTTAACACATAGGTTCCAATGTTCAAATGTTAAGCATCTAATATTTGACCTCATCTTATGCAATCTAGAAAATTTAACTCAACACACTTTGTTGATCTCTTATACAAAGCTCAGTCTTTAACAATGCTAAATAGATGTCACTTTGACCTCTTGAATTTCATACACACCATTGATCATTATTTGTATGATATCCTACTCACTATTGATCCTTAGAATAATTTCAATATTTATCTTTGCTTAACATTTAACTTAGAAGACTTTGGAATCATCTCATTGCTTCTTTAATTCTTGGAGCAATCTGCACCATCAATGTTGTTTGAACTTTAACTTATGTAAAAATGACTATGGGAACCTTTGTTATCTACCTAGAAGGCTAAATTTGCACTGTCATATATTTTACCTCGCTCACTCACATGTTATTAAATTTGGACCATATGATCTCCTCATATAGCAAAATCCAACCATTTATCAAATTGCTCTTGAAACCTTCTCATGTGAAAGATATATCACCATTAAAATACCTTCTCAAAATTTCTACCATAAAGCCAAATATGTCAAAAATTGCCTAGGAAGCCAACTTTGAACAAGCATATCTTTTGATGGGATTCATTGCATGACTTAAATATTACTGGAAATCAACGAGGATAAAAACTAAACAAACCCATATGATCATTTTTTTTGACTCCTTCACATGTGTAATATATAACACCATCAAAATGCCTTCTCAACTTTTCTTGTCACATGTAAATTTGGCTAAGTATGGAAAAACATAGTCAAACTACCTAGGAGCCTAACTTTGCATATGCATATATTTTTAAACACTTTGTTACATGATCTAAAAATTAGCACAAAGAAACTAGGCACAAAAATGAAAAAACACATATGATCATTTTTTCATGACACCTCCATGTGTGTGAATGTTGATCTTATCAACATGTCTACTTAGCTCCTTCTAGCCACATGCAAATTTGACTATGGGAAAACACTGAATTCTAACTGAGAAGCCAATTTTGCACCCTCATTTCTTTGAACATGCTTTTATGCATGACTTATGATCTAGTGTATAACAACTAGGGACTAATATTATAAAAACCATAAAACCAACTCCTTTTGACTCATTCCCACATGGTAATTATGATGTCATCAAACTACCTACTTAGATTTTTTGCCACTAGACCAAAATGTCTAAATGAACATAATTAAAAACCAGATGAATACCAATTATACACTAAGCTCTCAAAGTATAGAAAAATTCTTATGTGACCACTTTTATATGCTCAATACTTCAGACTCATCCCTAAACATTTCAAACCAAGCAAACTCTGAATATCAACAAAACCTTCTTCAAGAATACTAAGACAAGCATATTTCACACTTTGTCATTGTCACATAGAATATCAAGGCTCTTTATCCACTCACTAGGACACCTCCATGACATCACCATGACAAATATCTAACATATCATTCATTAAATCTCATAAACATGTTGAGACATCCCTAATTGGGTTATCCTATCATATGTGACAATAACCTCTCATGGATTCATCTTTAATTATATTGTAGCATCACAAAAATCAATATGGTTGATGGACCAATTAATTGGGGCACTTGCATACTTGAATACATATTGAAAGAGATAAAAATCTAATTAGAATAAATTAACAAGCCAAACCAAATTAAGTTCCTAATTGAATTATCCACGTGAAATTAATGAATAACTAAAAAAGGAAATTCAAAAATTGAAAATATCCTATCCTTTCATCATTGCCTTTATGAGTTGTCAAGATCTTTGAAAATATCCTAAAATATCTATTTTGAAGAGTCATGCCTAGTAATTGTAAATCATTATTACTTGATAACTATTAACTCTACTAGGGTTATTTTTGACCCACCTAAGTTAAGTTTGAACCCATTACAAGCCTTAACTCAACCGTAAATCACCTTGGGTGAGAGTTAAATCCTGAGGCTATAAATACAATGCCATGCCAAATCAATTTTAAACTCTCATAAACCAAATCTATAATGTAAATTTGGAGAAAGACAAGCCATTTGATATAGTGTTATAATGCCAAAATTGCCTTTTAAGTAGTGTTATAATGCAAAAATCTTGAGCCATAAATACATCAATCCACATGAAATCCAATGTTGCCCAAGAGAGAAGGAGCCAACAAGCTTCATTTTACAAAGACTCTTTGATGCACAAGATGAACAAACTACTCATCATAGCATTTGTAACTCTCAAGGATGATAAAGGATTTTGTTCCTTTTATTTTTTAGTTATGCTTTCACTTAGATTTTGGTACTAATCACTCCCCATTTTTTAGGCTAGGATTGCAAAGTGTTAGTGTGTATTTATTTGAGTTTTATTGCTTAAACTAACACTATACTAACCTCCCTTCTTATATTCCTATGATCACATTTGGTAGGTATGGATTTTTAGGTTGATATTATCTTGTGTGATTAATAATGTTCATATATTATTATTTTTATAACTCTAAAACACATATCATGATATTTTTTCCTTTAGGTCCTGATTGGTGAGACACATCAAGATTGGTTATGATAGAGGCATAGGCCTTGACATCATGAGTACTAACCTATGGAGGTTGGTTGGTTTGGATACCATGTGGATAATAATAGATGAATAAATGAAGGTAAATAGCACATAGAATTGACATAGTACACAAGAATTTAAAGTGTAAAAACTTTAAATATATAAAAAAAAAAATTATGAATATGATATTAAATAATTGAGAAACTTTTTACCCCAATACAAATCCTTACCTCATCACTTCTTCACATAAGCCTTCATAAAACCTTTGAAAATATTTTCCACACACAAATATTAAATTCATCAACTATATTTTCCATGAATAATATAATAGGGGTGAGACCCTATTTTAAATAAAATGTGAGGGGAATTGACCATTGTAAGAAACATGTCCATCCTTCCCTAGAATTATTTAAATTAATTGATTAATAATTAATCATAATATTATATATTTACACTAGGTTTTCACTTTGTGTTTAATAAATAATAAATTATTATTATTTAATAAAAAATGAAAGTATTCTAAGGGTCTAAATTAGCCCACTTAGACATAATATATTATAACACTCTACCTTAATGTTAAGTTGGGATAAATGTCATAGCCACCTTAATACAAAAAGTATATTATGTACACAATTGAAGGATTTGAAAACCTTCATCATACCAAGAACCACCTTTTAAAATAAAAGGAATTATATTCCATAAACTACTATAAAGTAAGTATAGGATATCATGATCATGAGACTACATCTTAAATTTTCTCATGAATAATCATCTAAGCATATTTGGAACCTTTTATAACATGAGGACATCCATAAATAATATTATTTTTATGTATTGGGGTACAAAAGTAAAACTTACACACAAATTTTACATAAATCATGACTTCCACATAAATTTTACAATGATTTACAATGAGAAGTGTAGCCTAAAATTTCAGCTCTATGGATTAAACTATCTAATTTAAACCACTCAAAAATCAAACCACTAGATAAAGTCTAGATCCATTATGATTAAATGCATCTAAATAAATTCATAATTCAAAATGGAAATCTACTCCTAAATCTAAATTATTTGAACCATGATCAAATGGATGTGAAAAACAAGAGGATTGATATTGACTACCTTAACTCAGATTTTGATACTATTGTATGCACTAAATTATGCTCACCCCACTAATTATACTAATTTTCACTAATTTAGCCTAATTCTTATATGTCTTATACAAAATAAATAATTACCTAATAACACCCATCCCATTCATATATCCCATAAACATTTACCACATCGTAAAACCAATTAATTCCTAATAGAGCCTATTACCTCCTAAGATACTCCCTAAACCCACTTGATAATTTAAAATTCATATTTATTCACCTACCACCCTAGTCACGCTACCACCCTAACTATTCCTACATCCCTATGAGCCCTAAACCTTATTAATCCCTATCTATTCCACCCATTATTCCCTAAACCTATTGAGAAGCCTCTAGCATTGGAGAAGCTCCTCCAAGTCTCGAGAAGACTCTAAACTAGAGACTTGTTAGGTTGTGGAGCTAAAAGCTTCAACCTTTGCAAACTAGGAACAGATGGTTGCTGAGTTCTACAGGAACCGGCGTCGACAGCAGGACCGACGTCGGCAGAATCTAGTGCAGAAGGCCACCGGTGACGGCAGGAAATCGGCCGACGTCGGCAGAACCAGACCAACAGGGACCGGCGTCGGTCGCCTGTGTGTTCCCGAAGTGTTCGTTTCACGGACAGTTAGTTAAGTGAATGATGAGTTTGCATGTTAAGACCAGCCAGAGTCTTGGGCTGCGAGGATAATTGTCTAAATTAAGAGTCTTAGTTAGTGTTTGAGTTAGGGATCTATTTATAGACCCATTGGCATGTATTGTTTAAAGGCATGAGATAAAAAGGAAGAGTTCCTTCTAGTTGTAAGATCTATGAGTTGTAGGTTGTTGCAAGCTCATTGGGGATCTACATGTAAGTTTGGTCTTTGAATTGCAGGTTGCAGGTTCATGAGAGATCAGCTTGAAGTGCTATAGAGTGCTTGATGTACCGACAGGGTTATTACTGACTGGTTGGTGAGGTGAACACCAATTCTGTGTGTGAGTTGGTTGTTGGGACCGTTTTTGTGTAGGAGAGTGTGTGTGAGAAGAATTACTGTACACTTGAGGTGTGGCGAATCTCTGTAAGGTGAAAGAGTGTGGCGGTTCTTTGATGTATTCTTTTCTGTATAGTGTTAATACAAGATAGTGTATTGTCTCTCATATTCTATGCTATTGGTGAATTCTAGTTACTTGTGTTTCTGGTTATTTCTGCATATTCAATTGCTTATATATTTGGTAATCATACTGTGCTCTTTCTGAGGAGCAAGATCCTAACGAATGGATCAGAGCATGTTTGTTGTTCTAGATCCCTAACAAGTGGTATCAGAGCTTTTGGTTGGGATACTAACAGATTGGTGTAGATCTGGGTAGTGTGTTTTGATTACAGGTTACTCACAGGGTTTCTGTTTGAGTGGGAGTTGAGCAATGACAGAAGCAGTCAACTACGAATGGAAAAGTTTAATGGCAAGAACTACCAATTATGGAGGATGCAGATTGAGGACTATCTGTATCAGAAAGATTTGTACTTACCGTTGGGTGGGGTTGCTAGCAAACCCTTGGATATGAAAGATGAAGAATGGGAGGTTCTTGATCGGAAGGCTCTGGGATCTGTTAGATTGAGTCTTGATTCATCTGTGATTTCCAGCTTATCACAGTGTAAGACAACGGTGGAGTTGATGAAATCTTTGGCAAATTTATATGAAAAACCCTCGGCTTTAAACAAGGTATTTCTTATGAAGCGTTTATTTAATTTGCAAATGTTGGAAGGTGGATCTATTCATAGCCATCTTAGTGATTTCCATGGTTTGGTAAACTAGTTAAGTTCAGTGAATATTTTATTTGATGATGAACTTAGAGCTCTCTTAATCTTGTGTTCATTACCTGAAAGTTGGGAAGGTTTGGTAATGGCAGTTTCTAATACTGTGTCTCCTTCAAAAGTCTTAAAAGTGGATGATGTTGTGAGTGTAATCTTGAATGAAGAGATACGCAGGAAAAGCACAGGTGAATTATCTAGAAATGCTTTGAGTGTTGAAGGAAGAGGAAGGCCAAGAGAGAGGACAGAGCGTGGGAGATCAAGGTCGAAGACAGGCAAAAGATCCAAGTCCAGGTATGGCAGAATAACCTGTTGGAAATGTGGAAAGCAAGGGCACTTAAAGAGAGATTGCAGATCGGGTGAAGATCATCATGAAGAACATGGAGAAGAAGCAGATGTTGCAGGCTACGTTGCACAGGATGCTCTGGTATGTTCTTTGGATAAAGTAGAATCTTGGGTATTAGATTCTGGTGCCTCTTTTCATGCATCTCCACATAGAGAATTTTTTCATGAGTATGTCCAGGGAGACTTTGGAGAAATTTGTGTAGGGGATGGTAAGTCTTGTCAGATTGTTGGCAAAGGCAAAGTGAAGCTGAAATTGCAGACAGGTGACACATGGGTGTTAAAGGAGGTCATGCATGTCCCAGTTCTGAAGCAGAATCTGATTTCGGTTAGAAGTTTGGGTGAAGAGGGTTGCACAGTAACTCTCACAGCGGACTCTTGGAAGGTTACCAAGGGTACACTTGTTATAGCTAGAGGTAAGAAAGTAGGTACGCTTTATCTATCTACTTGTTTTACTGATTCTCTTTCGGGGTTATCTACTTCAGCTGTAGATTCAGAGATGTGGCTTGATAGGCTTGGTCACATAGATAAGAAGGAGATGCTGGTTCTTGAGTCAAAGAATATGCTTTTGGATTTGGAAGGCATGGATCGTGGTTTCTGTATGCAGAAGAAGAAGGTAAGGTTTCTTGAGGAATCCAATGTTAGTGACAAGAACGGGAAAGCCTTGTTTTTCAAGGAGAAAGTGACGGACAGAGTTCAGCATAAGGTGCAGAGGAATTCTGAGCAGAGCAAGGGTGATTTGGACAAGGTTTTGATCCAAAAAGAGCTCGTGGGAAAAAGTCAGGTCTCACAAGAAAAACACAGAGACCGACGTCGACAGGAAAACTGGCGTCGGCGTCCAGACAGGGACCAACGTCGGCTATGTGCAGCCTGACGTTGGTGACTCGGGGCAGATAGAGATCGGCGTCGGCCAGGGGAAACCGACGTCGGCAGGGAGGCAGTCGCAGGAACCGACATCGGTCGACTGTAGACTGAGATGTGACCGGCATCGGTTACTGAGATGAATTTTGGGTGGACAGCGAGTTGTCATGGAGTCTCAAGTGCCCATATGGAGGACTTAAGGTGCAAGTAAGTTCTTAAATTCATCATTTCCCTTCTTTACACTACTTGTTGCTCACTTATGGCATAGGACCAGGAAGTTATTGAAGAAGCAGAACAGGTAGATCCAGGAAACAGTGGGAGCTTGGCATGGATGAGGATGTGATTCCTTGGAGGAGAACCAAACAGGTGTTTTGGGTAGTGTTGCCAGCTGGAAGTAAGCACTGAGAGACGAATGGATGTTGAGGATGAAGAAGAGCGGAAATGGATACGTGAGATGGAAGATCAGGGTATATGATCTTGTTTTAGCTGCAGGGCAATGGAGGTTTGATCATTGTGTTTCTCTTTACCAGGTTGGATAGTATTAGCTACACTATTCTATTTTCTGTATGATGTGCTTGTTGCAGGGTTACATATATAGGTATTGCTGAACTAAAGGTAAAGCTAGTTCAGGTGTTTGTCATGGAGAATCTGGGAGCAGCAAGATTCTTTGGCATGAGTGTGTTCTAGAGACATGGAGGTCTTGTTGACTTTGTTTCAGGATGATTGTGTGAAGCCGGTTAGCACGCTGATGGTTAGACAGTTCATAGAACAGGGGTCTTGATTCACATAATGAGGTTGAGTGCATGGTATGTACTAAACCTGAGTTTTCCCAAGCAGTGGGAGTTGTCACAAGTTTGGAGTCAATCCAGAAGAGTAATACTGAAGGGCAGTTCAGTTGGACCAGCAGCAGGTGCACATGTTATGCAGGGTCAAGTTCTTTTTCTACATGGTTGTAGATGCAGATGTGGCAGGTAATTTGGATGACAGATTTTGCACCATAGATTTTGTGGTGGTTGGTCTTCAAGAGTGATCTTGAGGAGGGATACAAAGCCAAGGAAACAAACTAGACGGTGTACAGGTACAGGTACAGGTTGCAGCTTTTTATCTCCAAGTGGGAGATTGTTAGGTTATGGAGCTAAAAGCTTCAACCTTTGCAAACTAGGAACAGATGGTTGCTGAGTTCTACAGGAACCGGTGTCGGCAGTAGGACCGACATCGATAGAATCCAGTGCAGAAGGCCACCGGCAACGACAGGAAGTCGACCGACGTCGGCAGAACCAGACCAGCAGGGACCGGCGTCGGTCGCCTGTGTGTTCCCAAAGTGTTCGTTTCACGGACAGTTAGTTAATTGAACGATGAGTTTGCATGTTAAGACCAGCCAGAGTCTTGGGCTGCGAGGATAATTGTCTAAATTAAGAGTCTTAGTTAGTGTTTGAGTTAGGGATCTATTTATAGACCCATTGGCATGTATTATTTAAAGGCATGAGATAAAAAGGAAGAGTTCCTTCTAGTTGTAAGATCTATGAGTTGCAGGTTGTTGCAAGCTCATTGGGGATCTACATGTAAGTTTGGTCTTTGAATTGTAGGTTGCAGGTTCATGAGAGATCAGCTTGAAGTGCTATAGAGTGCTTGATGTACCGGTAGGGTTATTACTGACTGGTTGGTGAGGTGAACACCAATTCTGTGTGTGAGTTGGTTGTTGGGACCATTTTTGTGTAGGAGAGTGTGTGTGAGAAGAATTACTGTACACTTGAGGTGTGGCGAATCTCTGTAAGGTGAAAGAGTGTGGCGGCTCTTTGATGTATTCTTTTCTGTATAGTGTTAATACAAGATAGTGTATTGTCTCTCATATTCTGTGCTATTGGTGAATTCTAGTTACTTGTGTTTCTGGTTATTTCCGCATATTCAATTGCTTATATATTTGGTAATCATACTGTGCTCTTTCTGAGGAGCAAGATCCTAATGAGTGGATCAGAGCATGTTTGTTGTTCTAGATCCCTAACAAGACTTCTAAATAATTTGTAATTCCTCCAAAATTCCCTCCATTTTACTATAAAATGGCCATGCTTGGGCCATGGAAAATATAATTAAAATTCATCTATCAATCCATTAATATCTCATATTTCCACTCTCATTGCACCCATAATAGCACTCTAGCACTCGTCCAGGCCATTATCCACTTCACTCAAGCATTGAAAGCCATTGTCAAGAGTTCTCAAGCAATCCAATATTTTTAATTTTGACATTAAATAATTTAATTAAAAATCCTATAATGGAGGCATGAAGAGGGAAAAAGGATGGTAAACATGTTCTATTTATTTTGATTTTCTTCTTCTATCTATTCCTATTAGTGCTATTAAGTTTTAGGTTTCATTGCTAATTTTGGTAATATTGCTTGACCCTAAAATTTGGTTCAAATTTTGGTGACCAAGGTGGGAAAAACATCCCTTATTTATTCTAATACCATTGTTGAAAGTGATTTTATTGATTTTAGGACCAACTAGACATAGATACAAGATCAGATTTTCAAATTTTGACATGTATAGGTGAATGATGATATTTCCCTAATATTCATGGTACTATAGTCATGATTTTGTAGAAGCTAGTTATGATATTGATAATGGTTAGGGGTTTTTTATGGTTTTATCCATCAATAAAACCATGACTCTAATAGTTGTGATTTTGTCTTACAAGTCATGATATTGCAAGTTTCAGTAGAGATATTGTTAAAAGTAGTAGTTAGGGTCAAGTCATAACCTATTTATACTAACTATCCTATTATATAGGGATATTATTTGTTAGTGTTATTTATGTGTGGCATAAAATAAAATAAATTCAATTGGGATCTAGTTGTTTATACATTTTCATTAAAACTATGACTCCTTTAGTAGTGACATTAGACTGTTAATCATGGTATTGGAGATCTAAATTATGATATTGTAAAATGTAATATTTAGGGGTAATATTTTTACCTATATATTAATATCACTTAATAGTATATAATTATGTTTTATGTTCCTTATTTTTTCTACTTGGAAGGATATCCTAAAGTTATGGTTGCAAGGGATAAAACATTGAACCGTGACCTTAACCTTTTGACCAACTCTGACAAAATTGTGACTCCCTCAGTAGTGGGATTGCTTTGGTAATCATAGGTTTATAGTTAATAGTTACAATATTTTCTTATTCAATAGAATTTGTAAAAATCTAACTTCCTTACTTCCTGTGTAATCAAAAAAACATCTACAAATTCTATATAAAGGATTATAAGGTTATGTGAGTCAAGTTAGATTATTTGTGTTAAAATATTAATAATTTTTCCCTCCTATATATTTTGGTCTAAAAACCCTTTCATCTATAGGAACTCATTGAAAACTATTAGTTTCTCTTTACAGGGATCACAAAGGGAAATGGAAGGATATAACAACATCTCAAACCCCACCACACATATTGTTTTGACTTCTTCTACAATATCACAACTTGTGACTTGTGATTTTTCCCTACAAGTTATGAATTTATCATTTTTAGTCATGGATTTGTAGCTTAAGTTTATTTCATTAATTTTAAATCATTTTGTGATAAAAAAATGTATTTTATTATCTACCCTATAATTTATTCTAGAATTCAGGATGTAGTTTATTTTTTGCTTCTTTTTGCAATATCACAAATTACAATATATCCATAGTTGTGATTTTTTTAATTTGAGTAGTGATATTGTTAAACAGTCATGGTATTGTTAGTTAATCATGATGGTTTATTAACATCTTGAAAATTTATGACTTGTGATTAGCATTTTTGTTTGTCTAGTTGTGATATTGTGTATTCTGGTCATGATTTTTCTCTATGCACTCATTGTTTTGTAGGAACTCAGGATTGTAAAGATTTAAACTACCAACACTTGTTATAATGCCCTTTAAGATTTAGGCACCCCAATCAGATTTATAACCCTTATGCTTGTAGGGAGGGTTGTCATTTTTCATTTTATCTTAGTTCTTATTATATTTTTGGTATATCATTATATTTTGTTATGAAAATTATTTTTGTATATACCTATCTCTGTGTGTGTATTATCTCATAAATAATTTGTCATATCATGCTTATCACACATTGTAATTATAATGGTTAATTAATCATATCATGTGTTTGTTTGTTTATTAAGCCCCTCTCTAGGATAACACATGACATAGAATTGACACCCATACACGGGCTTAGTATATAGGGGTTAGTGTCATGGATTTCATCACAACTCTATAACCAAACTCTATGTTATGGTGGAGTCTAAATATTAAGAGAGTTGTTACTACATCCTAAGGAAAATTCTAGATAAAGGGTTTTATGGATTGAGGGGTGGTTAAGTTCCAAGACCTATGGTAATCAGATAGCCCCCTACACATACTTGGGCCCCAATGTACCATTATGTATATCAAGGATACACTTAGATCCTTTTGTATACCTTAGAATAGGTTACTTTGGCCATAATAGGTGTACCATTGTAGGAGTTAATATTAGATCCAAAGTAACCATCAGGTGTGAATAAGGTTGAAAGGGTTGAATAGATTCTATAAAGGGTCACCAGCTTACAACCTCGCCTATGGAGCCATTAGATGGTATAGGAATTGGGTTACACACCCTTTATAGTTTATTTATTTTAGATCATACTTATGTATGTTTTTTGAGTTTTCTAACTAGACTCATATTGTTTATGAGTTGAGTCAGGGATACCCATATTTTGTATAGATGTGAAGGAGGATGTATACTATATGAATGTGTTATGGGGTGGATATGGGTAAAATGGGTAGTAGATAAAAATGTGGGATCTATAAGGTGATTATAGAGACTTAAAAAATTGGTGAAATGTAGTATGATATGGGTATGATAGATAAAAATATTGGAGTGTGTGTGTGTTTGTCTATATATATATCATCCTACCATCTTATCCATTCATGTATTGAATATTCACCTCATACCATCTTTGACCATTATTTAATCTTCCATATCCATCTTTTCCATTCTCTATTCCATATACCATCTATATCCACCCTATAAACATATTCATATAATAAATACCTCTTTTACATATTCCTATATAGCTTAATATCCATTTGTGTATCCATCTTTTTGATCTATCATTATTCACTCATCACAATTATCTTGAGTAGTTTTTCTTGTCCAATCATTCTTCATCACATATTACACCCTATACATATCACACATCTCTTGTCTTCCACCCATCACATTCTCTTTAAATACTAGATTTCATCTTAAAATCAAGATTTTAGTGGTCACCCATCTTCTTTTAATCATTATCCATATCCTCTTAACTTTGGATTATCACTATACATAGTATTGAAGATCCTAATCTAATACCCATAATTATATTCATCTCTATCAGGTACCTTTTTCCTCTATCACCCATCAACTTGTTTATTTTTTAGTAGACAAAGATATTTGATCCCATCACTCCCCCTTCATATTTTTTAGATTAGTTTCTTATAATATTTTATTTCTTGGTAATTTTTGGTCATTTCATGTTCTTACATCATCACCTTTTGACCACTAGTAATTCAGTTTCTAGACATAAATAGTATTTCAAGACATCCCTTTCATCCATCACATTTCATTGTATCCCTATTTTACATTGGTTATCCACACTCGAACCCAACTCTAGATTTGATAGGGCTCTAACCAAGATAACAATCCATTAGGGACTCTAAGTGACTTAACTCAAGAATATGATGAAATCATAGTGATATGTACACACCTAGGGGAGAGAATGAAAGATACGATCCCCTCCATAATTATGAAGTAATAAACCTCATTGATTTTTATTTATATGAAAATCATGATCATGTCATAGATCATGCCATAAAAATAGGGGGCACATTATCTTCCCCTTTTAATCATACCCTCTTACACAACCTAGTTAACCCTCCATCACTTCCAAATACCCCATGTCAACATGTTAATCACATACCCCAAAAAGAAGAAGGCATGGACCATGGATTTTTTGAAGAAGAATAATTCCCACAACCCCTTCTAAATAATCACACTAAGGCTAATTAGATACAGGCTATCATTGAGGATTGCCTTGACCAATTGACATAACAAATTAACTTATTATTTTTAATTAATTCTCATCATATCCTAGTCAAAATAATACCAATAATACTAACACACCGATAATTAAAATAAAACCAGCAATGCCAATAATACTCATAGTACCCATATTCCTCAAGGTAGTCAAAATCAAAATACCAATCCTTTTGGGGACCTTGCCATTGCCTAAGAATGGAAAATTATGAAAGATACAATTTAATAGATAGATTCATGATCTCAATCTCTTAAATATAAATATGAAGACTTTTTTTCATCACCATTGGACATGATTACTTTGTAGATCCCCTTTCCTCCACATTTTGAAGTACCTAAATTTGATAAATATCGAGGAAAGGAGGACCCTATAGCTCATATCCAAGAGTTTTATGTATCTTTCCATGAGCTAGCCTATAAGGATGCTTATATGCTAAGACTATTTCCCAAAAGTCTTACATGAGCTACTTTGGAATGGTTCATGCACTTACCTAAAGGGTTAATATCAAGTTTTGGGGAATTAATAGAGTAAATTGTTAGACACTTCTCATTTAATATAGAGCATGGTATATCCATTATTGACCTTTAAAATACTAAACAATGAAGTTCAAAAGTCTAGTGTATTTCTTACAAAGATGGTGGATGCTAACAAGCTAATTGAGGTACATTTTGCCTAAAAAATAATTAGCCAAGATATTTGTAGATAATCTCAATGTTGATCTCAAGTACCAATTAAAACTATAGTGTGTCAAAACCTTAGATGAAATCATAGATAAAGGAATGCAGATAGAGAAATACCTTATTAAAAGGGGACCATTAAACTATATTCTCATAATGAGCACACTTCAAATCAAGATAATTCTTTTCTATGAAAATCTAAAGTCTTCACTAATAACAAGAATTTCATGGGTGATGGGGTAACAGATTCCAAGTAACAACATGTACAAATAGTCTAAGAGAAAGGCCCCACACAATTCCCTAATATCTCTTCCATTAGAGTTCCTTAAGGCAAGCCTAAGCCTCATATAGGAAAAATACCACTTACAAGCTTGGGAGTCTAGATAAAAATAGTCTTGGACCAAATGATTACCACCAACATGATTACTCTACTTGAGATTAGACCTATGGATGACGGTTAACCAAAACTAGACTGGTATCATGGAGATGAGTTTTTCAAGTACCACAAGGTTAAATGACATGACACTGAGTGATTTATGAAATTAAAACATTATATACAAGATTTAATTGAAAGGGGTGATATATAGATTTAAAGAGAAGCTCCCCTAAATCAATCATTAAATTTGAAACTTGGTAATTACAAATATCTACTCCCAAATCATGAAAACTAGAATCAAAGACCCCAAAGAGACCAAGGTCAGGCATCTTCATCTAACTACATTGACTACCATAATGTCCCCTACCATTACATTAACACCATCAAAATTTGTAAACTAAATAACTAGCTCCACCTTCATCCCCCATCCTAAAAATTAATAGGACCACTATTGATTTCATATTAACCACTTGATGCAATAAGATAATAATCCCCACAACACCTCCTCAAGATCCTTCTACCTCATCTGCTTTCCAAAATGAGAGTGTGTCTAAGAAAGCTTCAATCTCTTTAGATAAATCCTATGATATCATTCATTAATTAGAAAAGACTCTAGCTCAAATTTCCTTGATGTAACTTCTTAATACATTGACCTTACACTAGGAAATATTAAATCAAGTATTAAATGATCTGAAATTACCTAGTGACCTAGATTCTAATCAGTTTTAGGCACTAGTAGCCCACCTATCCCCTCACAATAGATTACTTTTAGTGTCTAGGATATGCCTCCTATTGGCCCACATCATAATTATCCCCTATACATTGAAGTCACCATCTCTCACCATTGATTTTCCCATATTCTTATTGATAAAGGATTGGTGCTCAACTTATGTAATAAAGACTTTTTGAATAAATTGGGATACTCCAAAACATCACTATGTCCCACTTTGATAATGATTAAATCTTATGATGATAATGAGAGACCATTAGCTATGACCATTTATCTTATTATTGTTGTGGGACCTGTAGTACATTAGACTCTAGTTCATGATATGGATGTGGATTTACCATATAACATGTTGCTTGGAAGACCATGGATTTATGAAATTTAAGCTATGTTATCTACTCTCCATTAGTGCCTAAAATTCCATCATTCAAGAATGTAGGTCACCATTATTGGAGTCATAGACCATCTCCATAATTGTTAGATGGATCAGCCATTATCACCATCACCCTATCTTAGCACTGACAATACTATCTTAAGCCCAATAGCTATTAAATATCTCTCTCCTAATCAATTAGAATCCACATCTAATGTAGAACTTGATGTTACTTGACTAAAGATCGCATTAACAAGGTGTGGAGAATATGAATAAAAAACATTTTTCATCCATAATTTACCTCTATCTCCATGTAGCTATGGGTCCCTATCCATGATGAAGGATAATCCTATTAAATTACAATTCAGACTAATAGCTTTTTGAATCACTGGGTTTTTGTTTGATACATACATTGAAGATGAAGATGATTTTTGGCTTACTCTAGATGGTGAAGCCCTCATCCCTCTTAAATGACACTATCCTAGAGTCTAGAAATTGATGGAGAACATGTCATTTAAAGGAATATGATTAAGAAATAAAAAACAAGGCTGACTTGAACCTATCATGGTTCAAGAACATCCACAATATTTTTGATTAGGGTATAAACTATATGATGATGACCCAATCATTATCATTGTGGATTTTCTTTTGACCACTAGGTCATCTCTCCTCAATAAGGACATTGAAATGGGTTCTATCTAGAGTCACTTCAAGGAGCTTGCTACCACTAACCATTTCCGCAATACCACCATCTTCACCATTGATATTTCCCTATGTTATCCATCCCTTATAGACTTGAAATCAAAATAGTATCCCTCCTTTAACATATTTCAAAATGATGAAGCCATTTTGGAATACATGGGAGTGAGATATTTTCATGCCATCTAGTGATCATAAAAAGTGTTTTTATATCAATCTTTATCAATCTACATATTTTGGGAAACAACAAAAATCCCATTATTAAAGTGATGAAGAAGAGCCTTCTAAAAAATTGGATGAACTCCCATATAGCTCATTCGCATCATACAATTATTTTGATATTGATATTGGACTTCTAGATTACTTTGCTTCTGACATTCCAAAAATATAGTTACCCCCTTACTTGCAAGATAAATCACCCTCACTTATTAAGGACATAATACAAGTCAATATTAGAACTGATAAGCATTCCAAAATAGTGAATCTGGGGACATCTCTCATAGAAAAAGAACACAAAGTCATTTTTGAGATGCTAAAATAATTTGTCAACATATTCACATGGAGTTATCAGACATGATAGGGTTAGACCCCTCATTATTAGTACATAACCTATTTGTGCATTTGAATGAAAAATATATTAAATATAAGCTATGAAATATGCATCCCAAGGTGGCATTATTGGTCAAAGAGGAATTGAAAAAATTCTTGGAAGCTAGATTTATCTTCCCAATAGATTATTTAGATTGTATTTCTAACATTGTCCTTATGTCCAAACCACAATGCATAATAAATTTTTTTACATAATTCTAGGATATCAATAAAGCATGTGCTAAATATGACCTCCCAATCTTAAACATTGATGTGATTGTAGACTCAATAATAGGATATGAAATCCTCTCCCTCATGGATGGATTCTCAAGTTATAATAAAATCAAAATTGCACTTGAGGACCAACATAAAATGACCTTTATTACTCTATGCGGAACATTTTATTATCAAGTCATGACATTTGGTCTTAAAAATACAAGGGTAACCTATCAACGAGCTATGACCATCATCTTTCATGACATGATGCATGGAATTATTAAGGATTATGTGGATGATATTTTAAGGAAGTCCCATTTAAGATCAGAGCACCATGTGGTTCTAAGAAGGATTTTTGATATATTCAAAGAGTATAAAGTCAGGTTGAATCCCAAGAAACATGTTTTTGGAGTCACCTAAAGAAAATTATTTGGATTCATAGTTTCAAGAAGAGGCATTGAAGTAGATCTAGCAAAGGTTAAAGTAATCATGAAAATACCCCCACCTCATAATCTTAAGTAGCTCTAAAGTCTTTAGGATAAGCTCCAAACCATACAAGGTTTCATCTCTTAGCTTTTAGATATGTGTCACCCCTTTACTTATCTACTAAAGAAGGGGACTACCTTTCATTGGAATTTAGAATGCCAACAATCCATTAAAAGTCTTAAGTAATATTTGGCTAATCCACCTATATTATCTCCACCAGTCTTAGGAAGACCTTTGCTCTTGTACATTTTAGCAACACCATGTGCCATTGGTGCTCTTCTAGAACAACATAATGATTATGGTAAAGAGTAGGCCATATACTATCTAAGTCACACATTGATATCTTACGAGCTGAATCATACTCCTATTGAAAAATCATGTTTGGCCATTGGTTTTGCATCATAGAAGATTCAAAATTACATGCTTAATAATCAATTACAACTCATTGCAAAACTTGATCCATTGAAATATTTATTTAAATCATATCTTATAGGATGAAAGGAAAAAATGGATAATGTTGCTTAATGAATTTAACATTATGTTAATAAAAAAGCTATAAAGGGATAGGTTATCACATATCAACTAGGAGAGGCACCATTGGAAGTGACTTAACCCCTTGTAACCAATTTTTTTATATGAGTCAATAATGAATACTTCCCAATATAATATATTGAAACTATACTTTAATGTCTCACTCACCATGCATGGGTCAGGGGTAGGCATACTCCTGGTCACTCCATAAGGTGACCCTATCCTGAAATATTATTGCCTTACCTTCCCATGAACTAATAAAATATCATAATTTGAAGCCTTAATATCTGACCTTCACCTAAAAATTCAATGGAATATCTAACACCTACAAGTATTTAGTGACTCATATCTTATTGTCAAACACATTAATGATGAATTCCAAACAAAGGATGAAAAATTGTTTCCTTATAAATAGCTAGTGGATTAGTTAAAGTCAAATTTTTAGTCTATAACATTTGAAAAATTTCCATGAGGAAGTAATAAAAAAACTAATTCCATGGATATTATTGGCTCACTCATTGACATCCCTATAGATATCTTGGAAGGAGAATTTTTGATTGAGCATCTAATTATTGCAACCCATCAATCAATGGATCCAATTTAAATTTGTGAAATTAATGATCCCAGTCTCTCATGGTATCATGAAATTTATAGGTATTTTCACAATGAAATCACACCCGCTAACCTTAACCATCACCAACATAAATACGTTATCCACCATACCTTTTTCTATACCCTCCTTGGCATCATGCTTTATCGATGAGGCTATATTGGAACCTTGTTGGGGTGTTTGACATTAGAAGGGGATTCTAAGGTGATCAAATAATTTCATGATGGTATCTATGGAGGGAACATTAGTGAAATGGACACAGCCAAAAATCTCTTCTAAACTAGCTGATACTAGCCAATAATGGAACAAGATTCTTGCCAATATGTTTAAAAATGTCTAGCCTATCAGAAGCATAGAAACCTCATTCACACTCTAGGATAAGAGTTGCAACCTATTTTAATTCCATGGCCATTTTCCACATGGGGCTTTGATTTAATTAACAATATCAATCTTACTTCATCGAATGGTCATAAATTCATCATCATGACAATGGAGTATTTTACCAAATGAGTAGAGGCAATGCCACTTATATAATGGGCCTTCAAATAGCTACATTTATTCTCAATCACATTATTTGTCATTTTGGCATACACACCAACATCATCTCAGATAATGGTAAATCATTTAAGAATTAGTAAGTTGAGGCCTTATGTCAAAAATAACATATCACATATCATTTTTCCTCTCCTTATTATCTCTAGGGTAATGTATAAGTATAAACTCCTAATAAGACCCTCATTAAAATATTGAAGAAGATAGTTAATCAAGTAGGTAGAAATTGGCACACTCAATTGTATCCAATATTATGGTATAAGGGTTTGCACACCTATTGGAGAAACTCCATATGCCTTATTTTATGGGATTGAAGTAATTTTAACTATGGAATTAGAACTACCCTCTCTTTGACTCTTACTAAGAGGCATTATTATTGATCATAATCTTAGGTAGGAGTGTCTACAATAACTAGAACTCCTTGATGAAAAATGTTAGAAGGCATTGGATCACCTTTAAGCATATCAAAATAAACTCAAGGGATAATACCATAATAATATTTAGGCTAGGGAGTTCAAATTTGGTGACTTAGTCCTAAAGGAAAATTAGAAAAACATCAATGTTGAAAGAGATAAAATAGGGAAGTTTGAGGCCAATTGGCTAGGTCCCTATGTTGTTATTGCCAAGTTTGGATTGAGATCTTATAAACTAGCCATGTTAGATGGAGAATAGCTAGATGATCAAATAAATATCATGCACATAAAGCATTTTTACACCTGAATCAGGTTTCATCATCCTCCATCTATGTGACACCCCATATCTAGCCCATCTTCTTATCACATCTCCTAATCAGTCTAAAAAAACTATTTAATGGTGAAAACCAACTTGCTAGTACCTTGGGTAAGTACCATGATGAAAACTAGTCCTCATCTTCATGGTAGAATAACCCTGAGCTTAATCTCAATAGTGGGCATCTATTACATGGTTCTTGAACAACAATGTGGGAAAACTACTTTATCAAGAGGAGAAGACATGGCTGGTCAAAGATCTTTGTTGGAGGGATCTCTAAAGTCATTTATCCATACTTGGTATACATAAAACCAAGTCTCATCTTCATCTAAATAATTATTATCATGTCTCTATAAATCTTTTTTAACACATGTGTGTCCCTTTCAACCTCATAACAATATCCCATCGTCACTCATTATTGTCACTAAGCCTTGGTTCTATACCTTCCCACTAATTATCATCATTATGGAGGTTCACAACAAAATAAATTTCTCTTTCTCAAGGATTTTAACACACACTATGTCACTGATTCTTGAAGGGCCATCATGAACCCCATCTCATAACCTAGTTAGAATATCATCAGGGATAAATTTTTGGTAACTACATATATTGTATATAACCTCCCCTTATCACTAAATCCATTATATATGTCCATCCCTAATCATTTCATCACTCATGTAAATAATCCTATCAAAGGTTGTCATTATTACTCTATGTTTTATTTGCCTTTATTGTATGATTATGTGTTTGTTTTAAAAATGTATGTATATTGAATCTTAATGTACATATTAGTATTTTTTTTTAAAATTAGTTTGAATATATCCTTTATCTTATCAAATTTTCATGGAAATGAGGATTGACTGATTGACTTCTGAATTTGTGTTTGAGAAGGGTCATCTCTAAAATAGAGTTCCCCCACGCATTTACACTAATGTGTCTTGGAACTATCATGTCCATGACATATAGATACATGATGCAATATTAAAAATGGATTGCATATATTTACATTTTTATAGCTTCTAAAACTATTCCCATCCTAACCAATCCCCATCATATCTAACTTCACCCAAATTTTGAACCTAAACCCATCCCATTACCACCCTACCTCCATGGTGTAGGATGATTTATACCATAAAAATTAAGGATTAAATTAACAAAAAAGGGGATTAATTTATTTATGCTATATCCACCCCATGAAGACAAGCGTATCACATTGCCATTATAAACATATAATCAAATATCCATCATATCATATAATAATATCCATAAAATAGAAGTAATATCCCATATGCAACATCATCCATGATAGTCAAAACATATATACAACATATCTATCCACAATCACATCACTAATAAAATGCCAAGATCCATCCATTATATACATCAATACATACAACATGAAATCAACATGA
Organism: Torreya grandis; assembly: GCA_037957365.1. Lineage (NCBI taxonomy): Eukaryota > Viridiplantae > Streptophyta > Pinopsida > Cupressales > Taxaceae > Torreya > Torreya grandis. Next base: position 26,216 of record JARHVA010006166.1, read on the forward strand.
ATAAAATATATAACATCTAAATCTAGTCACAACATGTATATATAATCAATGTTATCATCACAAAAATAGTAAATGCATCTCATATACATAAACATAAAAATAATAAACAACATCCATACATCTATCAGTATAAATCCTCATCATATATATCAAATGTCTAGAGTATAATATCTACATGGAATCCATGTCAAAACATATCATATAAACACATGAAGCCCATGGGGAAAGTATAAGCTAGTGATAAAAAATACCCTATATATGTATATATACATAATCATAGTTATGGCCCTAGAAGCCCTACTGGCCCCAGTGGTCCTTAGACTCCTCTAAAAAGCTAGAAAATATATAATTGGATGGTATGAAAGGATTCATCATGCTAACCCTTTATAACTATGGCCTCATACAACATCTTATAATATTTGGCCTCACATTTAAGTAACACAATATGCTCTATCACCCCCATCATGCCCTACCCATAGAGGGCCTCATCAGCCTCATCTCTATATCTCTCTGCCACTACTACCTATCCATTCAATGTCTAAAAATGAGCCTAAAGCTATGTTACCTATCCCTAAAAACCTATAACTTGACTCTATAAGGTGGAAACCTATCCCTTTGTATGGGTAATCTTAACATCTTATTATATAACCTATAACTATAAATAAGTAACATGTGTCTTAACTAGGCCAACTACCCATCCCTCTGAGTAATCTAGGCCTATAATGTAGTGATCTACCTATGTGCCTATGTCAACCAACTATCCCTCTATGCAGTTATAATCTAAAGATAGGCCTCTAGTTGGTCTTAACCATGTGTAATACCTACACTCTCTACCAAACATGCTTGAATCTCAAACTATAGTTAGGTAATTAGGGACTCATCCTCCTCTATCCTCATAGGCTAAGATGGTCCTATGCAACCACTCCCACTAGCCTATGTCCTAACTTATACCTGTGGCATAATTGGTAACTAAACTTGTGAAAGGGCCTGAGGCCCTACCTATGTTACCCTTACCTATATACCATCATATATATCCATATAATCATGACCCCCACTCCATCCTTCCCCTTTTGCACTAGCATCTTTCTCCTCCTACTCCTCTATAGCCTCACCCATTCCTATTATTCTCTCCTCACTACACCTCTCCTAACCACCACATGAGGCCATGACAATATAATCAATATTTGAGGTTGACACCATGTTGTCTATGCTTATATAGCACTAGGATATTGAATGGGTGTGTAAAAATCACACTAAATGGGTACAATACTCTTGTACTCTATGTGAGCATCCATACTATCTATAAGTTTCCCCCAATGTGGCCTCTCCCACTCACTACATGTAAATAAATACTCAAGGCTTAGCAAATCATAAATAAAACCAAACTAATGTTGTACATGATATGGATAGTATCTATTAATAATATAGTCTCAACATACCCTCACATAACACATAATCATATATTGAATTACTACCTCATCAACCCAACCAAATCTAATCCCTGTATAGGGAATCCATGTAATGTAGTCAAGGCACAAAAAGTCAAAAGCCTCTTTGTAGTATCACATCTCTCTAGCATGCCCTAGTTTTACTCATACTATTATGTGTCATCAAAATACCATAGGTTACCTAGGTTCAAGCCCTACAAGTCTACCTAATAGTCACTATATAATAATGTGATATGAGCTCCAAATCTAGAGTCATAACAATCGTCTAAAACTTTGTGCTCTCCTAAATGTACCCAGGAATAGTTACATCTATAAGTATGTTAAGACAACTAGTCCCAAAGTAAATACTCAATGACCATGGATCATGTCTATAGATACATTTCCTAATCCAAGATGAAACCACTATCCACTCTTATATGATAGGAGAATACCAAATACAAGAGACATGACTATAGTGTCAATCTATCCAATACACCCTCACATCAGAACCTGTCAATATCAATGCTCAATCCCATATCCTTATCTATAAAATCCTACCTAGTTGCTATAGTATTTAAGCCAACATATGTGACTATCAATAGATTTTATCTCCATGCATGGGTAGATGAAATATCCTATACAAATCCTCAAGCATCACTATCATCTCATAGTAACAAAGTGGAAGGTACTCATCTATAAATGCCATTGTTACACTAACTTTATGATCAAAGATTGGTCTATATAATTAGGAGGCATCATAACCACATCATTTAATCCCACCAGCTCTAGTACTCGAAACTTCTCTGGTGTCACTTGCCACATATTGTGTAGCACCTATGGATGTCATAGTCATGATGTCATCACACCTAAATCTTCCTACACCAACCACCATCTACCTATCACTATCCCCATCATCAAAATTCTATACTCACTCATATATCCTCACCCTCTAAATCCCTACACCTAATATATCTAGAAGACCCTTATCTAAAATCTCATTAATCATATCACCCTAGCCTAACCCCTATCTCATAAATCCTACCTAAATTACCCTAGATCCTTATAATCCTAAATATGAAAATCAACCTCAACTAACACACTCAACCAACTAACTTCATCCTATTCATCTAACTTATCCAACTCACCTATTCACCCAACCCATGAAGCAAATTCACTAGCCTAAAACCCTAAGCCTATATAACCTAATTCATTTACCCATTTTTCCTATTCCTAGAAATATCACTACTTTTAAAGTAACCATATTAATGGTTTTGACAAACCTGTGAGTTGATAATAGAAGGATTTTAAACTCATGAATCTATAGTCATGGAATTTCAATACCATAATTCCCCTATTACAGTATTATAATACTATAATTTCCTACCTATGGTATTATAATACTATAAGATGCCCCTACAATCTTATAACTTGTAATGTAAATATTACAATTGAGGGCAAAACTACTAGTCTTGTTATTTCCAAGTTGAGTTAGATGACATCCTTTTCTATAAAATCTAGATAAAAATTCATACAAACTAATAGAAGTCATAAAAATACTAATCTATAGTGTTTGTTACTCACTACAATCCAACATCTATCTCCCTCTAGTACTCTCAAACTCTCTTACCATGATGGGTATCTCGGGGTATCCAATCCATGGTTTCTCCTTATAATCTCAATTCATAAGAAGATAAAGGGTGTGAATTACCCAAATTTGGCTTTTTTTTCCTATATGACCCCCTACCCCATAATAGCCCCTTACTTACATCCCTTGTCCCCAATACCATTTAATTATCAACACATCCTAATTTAGTCAATTTTAACCATCTTATAATGTTGTCTAGGGCTAGACATGTCCAACCCCTTATCATCCATCTTATCTCACATCCAAAATTCCATCAACCTGAGGTCTTTTAAGACTATGTAAGTAGAACTTGGTCTTACTATTTTTCCCAAGGATAGCTCAACCACCATTCACTCCTCATCATTGTCTCATCTCTAGATTAGTCACTTTATGATCACATATCATTTTTAATCCTTTAATCTTATAAAAAGTCACTTTTTTCACCAATAAACAATCCTTATACCTCTTATCCCTTTTTTGAGCTTCTCTAAACATTTATTCTTTTTATGGGACTCATCATTAGCTTGAACTCATCACATTTAAATCAATATCATCCTATCAATTCAAACACCTTCTAGACATTGGTCATTTTTCTAGATACCATCACTTGAGATAATTTATCATCATCACTCTTAAGGAATAATTTTTTTAATTGGGGTATCATTTTGTAATGAGTCTTATCCCACCCCATGATTTCATTTTGAGTGACCATTTTGGCTGATTTCTTCTTATATTCCCCCTCAAGGGGGAAGCATATCCTAATAAAAATTTAAACCATCTAACATCAAGGTTTTTCCTTGAAATAATTTTACTCCTTCTACTCGTAACACCCTTTCAAATAGGGGTAAAATGTATGCACTAAATTATGCTCACCCCACCAATTATACTATTTTTTGCTAAGTTAGCCTAATTTTTATATGTCCTATCCAAAATAACTAATTACCTAATAATCCCCATCCCATTAATATGTCCCATAAACCCTTACCCCATAGTAAAACAAATTAATTCTCTCATTAATCCCCTAAAAGAGCCTATTACCTACTTACATACTACCTAAACTCATTTAATAATTTAAAAGTCATATTTGTTAACCTACCACCCTATCTATTCCTACATCTCTATTATCCATAAACTTTATTAATCCCTATCTAATCCTCAAATTATTCCCTAAACCTATTGAGAAGCCTATATAATTGGAGAAGCCCCTCCAAGTCTCTAAACTAGAGAATTCTAAATAATTTTTAATTCATCCAAAATTCCCTCCATTTTCCTATTAAAAGGCCATGTTTGGGCCATAGCCAGGATAATTAAAATTCATCAATCAATCCATTCATATCTCATATTTATACTCTCATTACACCCATAAGAACACTTTATCACTCATCCAAGCTAGTATCCACTTCACTCAAGCATTGGAAGCTATTGTCAAGAGTTCCCAAGTAATCTAATATTTTAAATTTTGATATCAAATCATTCAAGTACAAGCACTATAATGGAGACATGAATATTTAAAATTATTTTAAGCATGTTCTATCCATTCCTATTAGTTTTATTAAGTTCTAGGTTGTATTTATAATTTTGGTAATATTTCTTGAACCAAAAATTCGGTGCACAATTATGATGTTTCTTGATTAATGGATGTTGATGATAAAGGATTAAATGACTAATTAGAAATGGATTTGATATGAGAATGGTATATGTCCTTTCATGGAGGAAGTGATATGTTTAAATAGATAGAGGAGGGAAGAATCAATGGTTGAGTTTTAAACTTGGTTGGAGGAGATCAAGGGTTGTAGATTATCTAAGGAATTTAAAATTCCTTGGAAGCCTCTAGATTTAGAGACTTCTATATAGGAGGTATTAAAATAGAGAGGATTATATAATCCTCAAATTTTATAATACTTTTAGGGATTAATTAGGCTTATGGATAAATTAGATAGGGATTAGGTAAGGAATAGGGATTAAGGGTATAGGAGAGCCTAGGAATAGGCTAGTAGGTGGGCCATTGGGAATTTAAAATTCCCAAATAATAAATAAGATAAGATTAGGATATGATAATGGGAATTTAGGATAAGTAATTAATTTATGGGGATGAATAAGGTTAGTAGATGAATAATAATATAAAGGGAATATTAGATAAATGACTAGGAATGGGGGATAAATTAGCAAGATACATTAGATTAAATAGAATTAGTGTTGACTAATAGGAATATTAGTGATAATAATACAAGTGATTGAATTTATATTCATACATTTTACCCTCTATAAAAGGGAATTATGAGTGGAACAAAGTAGGAGTAATGGTCTTTCAAAGAAAAACCATGTCATGAATGAATGTTAGTAGCTGATGTTAGTGGATATGGTGCCCCATTGAGGGGACATACAGGGAAGAATGTGATGGATGGTCAGTCAAAAGAAGAAATTATGGGTGGGATGTGATGGATAGATAATGGAATGGTATGTTATATGTCATATAGATGATGAATACTATGAATTTGACTCCATACGTGAGCTAAAAATTGATGATGATTCCCCTAGAAAAGACACATTCATAAGGATTAAAGATGATGGGTGTCATGGTTGTCAACACATTGAAAAGAGGAATCAAACATAACATGATAATTATAAGATAAGAAAGGCCTCAAGATTTAGATGTATCTCAAGTAAAGATTCATTCAAAGAAGAGTTTTTAGTCAGGATAAGATGATGATTTGATTACATGGGTGTAGCTCAAAGATAAATTGATCAATATGATGAAGAGGATAAAAGAGAATAAATGATGTGATAGAGTGACGAAAATATTATGGGATAAGGATGAATTAGAGAGATAGTGGTTGAGCTATCCTTGGTCATTGAAAAGTGGCCAAGTGTTGCCTACATAGTCTGAAAAGACCTCAAGCTTATGTAGTTCTGACTAGAGGATAAATGAAAATGATGGAGTAGAAGATGATGATGATGATGAATATGACGAGTGATTATAGGATGATGTTAGTGATTAAATGATAGGACTTAAATGATGTGATAGATAAAAATATTGGATGTTAGTTAGATGAGAGGATTAAATTAGATAGATTATGAGGGTGTAGGTGATTAAGCCATCATATATGTCATAAGGCTCATCAGAGTCTAAGAAATACACTATATATGGCACTTGGAAATATTCCTCATGATATAAGAATGACCAACATGACATTGTGCCAAAGTGCATGGTCAAATAGAAAACTCTGCATCATCAAGGATAAAAAGTGACCTCATAGCATCCTCATTCATTGCCTAGTAGACAAAAAGATACATGATGCAAACAAAACATAATATAAATAAGATACATAAATGATACAAACAAGTAAAATAACTAGGTAACACACATCTACATGTAGTGTCATAATGTCTTATTTAATGAAGGGATGAATGATTAGGGGATGGGTTGGATGTGATTATGAAATTGAAATAGACATAGATTATGGATAGACTAGAGATGATGATGAGGATTGACTAGTTATTTAGATAAAGGTATGAAATTGGATTAGATATAAAGATTAGGATAAGGATATGGATGTGAGTATGACCAAGGATTACCAACATACAAAACCTTGGAGGATTCTAATCTAGTAAAAGATTAGGACATAATGGGATCAAATACCTTTCATACTAGCAAAGAGTGATTGTATGGGTACTAAATATGAAATGGAATTGAGAAATAAAGTGATGGGATCAAGTGACTTCTATAATATGAAAGAGTGATTGGATGGGTGCTAGGTATGAGAAGGCATTGATAGGGAAATATTGGGTGACAAATTAAGATCTTTGACAAGGTGATGCATGTTGATAATGCTTAGTAAAAATGATGAGGAAGATATGGAGAGATGGGTAACCACTCTAATTTGGTTTTAGGACCAAAAGTGGTATCCAAAGAGGGGATCAAGAAAAATATGAGATGGATGAAAGATGGAAGATATAATATAGGATTAGGTATAAGGAAAGACACCATGGACTATTTTTTGTTTTGTAACTTTTTATGATTTTTAGGGTTTTTGACATATTTCAATTTTTAAGGATTTTTAGAATATGTATGTACACTGTAAAAATGGAGTTAATAGCAAAGGAAATACCAAGCCTAACAACTAGGATAAGGATGGATGGATTGATGGATGAATGAAAAGAATATGAGTGTGATTTGGAAAATGGGATGAGGGCCAAAGATGAAAGGACTAGGGATTTCCAATGAATACATCATGAAGGAACCAGATGTTTAGTTTCTTAAGTGTTCATTAGAGAATATGTCGAGATGATTCACGAACATTTATCAAGACACCTTTTATTCCATACAAAGGTCAAGATAGTAGTAAAGGATGGAAATAATAAGATGTAGGATATGATGGTAGATGATGAGAGGGAATAATAGACTAAGGTATAATATGCATAAGGATGGGATGGATGGGTGATATAGACAAGGTTGATAAGGGATGTGACAAGTAATATGGATTGTGCCTCAAGTGTTGAGGTAAAATGTAGGCAATTTATTATTTTACCATGATGTCAAAAACTATTTTTCATCATGGTACTTTCCCAAGGAAATAAAATACTAGTTTTCACCATTGGATGAATGTTTTTTTTAATTTCTAGGCATCTTGATTTATTATATATGGGTATGACATGCAAGCATGCTGACACTTAATGGATCTTTAACCAATATCAGTTATATATATCTCTGTGTGTGTGTGTGTGTGTGTGTGTGTGTGTGTGTGTGTGTGTGTGTGTGTGTGTGTGTGTGTGTGTGTGTGTGTGTGTGTGTGTGTGTGTGTGTGTGTGTGTGTGTGTGTGTGTGTGTGTGTGTGTGTGTGTGTGTGTGTGATGTTAAGACCATGTTGTCATTACTATATGTATTGGGGTTCATGTGACCCTTGTTGATTATTTATTGTGACCCCTATAAATATTTATACTAGGTGTCTTCATTTCCCCTAAGAGAGACAATACAACCTGAGGAGGTGATGTGAAGAATGGATTTGATTACATCTTCATTTTTATGGATGATAGGATTAAGATAGGATGGTATGATAAGTGATGGAGGATTATGACCAAAATTAATTATAGGATCATGATAATATGTGGTGATGGGTGATGGATGATTAGGACTAGCAGTTGCATACATATTAGAGATGTGGGACATGCTTCATTCAATTGGTGCTAAGTGATAAAAGACTACAATAGATCCAAGACACTTTAACTTTGTGATTCATCTTTGATTTGAACACTTTATGGATGATCGGCCATGATTTTCACATTATTTGGATTTTAACTACCCCCTAGTGCTTGATTTTGGGCTTCATCAGGGGAGATTGATTTTTGACTTGATGAATGAAGATTTTGAATTTGACATTCCTCTAGTCCCTAATATTGGGGTTCACTAGGGGAAGACATATTAGGATTAGGCCAATTATTTGAATTATCTTAACTTATGGGGTCAAAGATGATTTGATTATGATTTATGATTTTTGGAATGTGGTATTGGACCTTTATACTTGTGGCACCCATTATATTAATTGAAGAAGGATCCATTGATATATGTTCATGTTCATCCTTATGGAGGGAGGTGATTTAGTGATCAATGATGGGGAAAAAATGGTCCATGATGGATAAAGGTGGTGGTGAGGGCATGATGATGTCAATGAGTGGTGATGGGGAAACATAATCTTCATACAGGTTCGTAGGAGACCTAGTTTCAGCATCAAAGAAGATCTCCTCAAGATTAGTAAAATGATCATGATGAATAATTTTAGTATATTCATCAAAAGGAGGATCATATTCACTATGATTATCTTTGATTGATAAATCTTATAATAATTTAGTTATGAGTTCATCATCATGATTAGGATCAAAATAAATGCTTGATCATAGATTGGTATTTGGATTAGAGGTATCCTCAAAAATATTGGCATTATTATCATCTATTGTAATATCAATGAGGGATGATGTTTTTGGTAAGGAATCTGAGTCAAATATTGGTGCTACACATGATCTTGATGAAAATAAGACTTGTGTGTGGCTCTAATGTTGAATCTAAAATATGAGATGTAATAATAGAGTATTCATTATTTATAATTAACCTCTTAAAAAAGTGTATTTGATGTGATTGGTGATGGGGTTCATGAGATATGGGATAACTAAGCTCATGAGGCATAAAATCAGTTGTAATGGAGGATTGGTGGATGATAGGAATGGTGTCTTGACTTTGGATTGGAAGAGGAAGGAATTTATTATGATTGTGAAGGAAATTTTGGCATTATTCTTTTTATTCACCTAGGGATTGAGACTCATCTAATTTATCCTTGATTATTATGTCACCATGGTTGATGAGGTCTTGGAAAGGATGCCATTAATTAATGATATGCCCCCAAGTTTGGTGACATGCATAATTTTAATTAGATTTATACTAGGAGGGATTAGGGTTAGTGGGATCAAGATGTCAAATAGGTGGATTGACCATCATGTTAGTGGTGATGAGTTGATTGAAAAGGGATTCTAAGGACATAGGATGAGGGGTATATAAATCCATTTGATTATGTGACTTAGATGTAGAAGCATTGGGTTTCAGATCAAATGATTATTTTGATGATTGGGTGGATGTATTGGTAGTAGATAAGATGGCTAAGATTGGATCCCCTTTACTATTATAATAATGGGTAGTCAATGGTTTATGAATAACAAAGGGAAGATTGGTGTAGGATTCATAGGAAGGGGCTTGGATGGGAGGTGCAATGAGTTGAAGGGGATCAACACCTTCAGAAAGTTGAACACTCATCATAATAAAACTCAAGAGGATCTCATCCTTGTGAATAGTTATGTATTGGTTGATGAAGATGGGGTTTAACTTCATGGTGATGGATGATGAAAAAGGATGGTGAAAATATGTATCTTGAGTGAAAATAGGTCCAATTATCAAGCTAATATGATTAGGTGATAGTGAATGGATGGATACTAGGATCATATTTCAAATCAATAGTGGAATAGCTGGTAAAAACCTATCAACAATGTCTAACTATTAATCTAGCAAAAGGATTATAGATTTGATGGGTGTCTATATTCAGACTAGAAAGGAAATTAGTGATGTGTACTAGTTATGAATAGGCTAGATGATTTCACTATAGATGATTAGATTAATGATTAATGGGTTGCTAGATTGAAACCAAAAAAATGATAAGATATAGGTAGTATATTGAATAGGTATGAGATCTGACCAAATGATGAGTGACAGTGGACTAAAATGATGGGATGATATGAAAGGACAAAATGACTAGCTCAAGCCTTAGACCTATTTTCTCAAGATTAGATGGGGTATGATTATGAGATGAAAGTGATAAGGTAATGGGGAAAGGATAAGTATCATGATAGGTGATGATTAAATTATTAATAATAATGGTGGGGATATTTTAGACCCATATATGACATAAAGAGCCAACTAAGATAAGATAGGATAATGATAAATTAGATGGGAGATAAAGGCACAGTCAAGAAAAATGATTGGGTATGGAATTAGGATAAGATATGGATGAGGAGACTAAGATAGAATATGAATAGAAGTATGTAAATGAGAAATAAAGCATATACAATGGAATGATGAAATATAAGATTTAAAAAATAAGATGTAGGTGATGGGGGTTTGATAATGGGTAGGTATAGTGATAGGATGTGACTAGAAGGATGTAGAATAAAATAAAGATAATGTACAAAAGAGTAGGGTAAGGATATACAAGATGTGATTAGGATATGATCTATAATAGGATGATATTAATTCAAGGTGGGAGATTGGATAAGGATATACAAAATTCAATGATGAGATAAAGATGAGATGGTGGGTTATGATCAATTGATAAGATATGTTAGGATGGATGACTAGATTAGGATAGGTAAAATACAATATTTACAAGAGGTTAATGACAAGGATGTATAATAATATGATATAGAATATGTGATTGATGGGTGGTTATGATTAATGATGGATGGATATAATGAGATTAGGAGGGGATTAAGACAAGATGAGAGATAGGATAAGGATATACCAAGGCAATGGTGAGATCAAGGATGGGATGATGGAATATGATGAGATAGGATAATATGGGGATGAATATATTAGGATGAAGAGAAGACAAAAGGGGTGATGGGGAATAATACTATAGAAATTATATTAGGATGATGATATGATGATAAGCTAAAGATATACAGGATGAGGATATATGTTCAAGATGATGATAATAATGTATACGATGATAAGCTTAAGATGTATAAGATGGGATGATGTATGTATAATTGGATGATGAAAAGGATGCATAATATGGGATTAATATATGTAGGTGATGGGTGATGATCAAGGGTGGGTAGAGATGGTGAAACTAGGAAGGGATTAAGGAAAGGTGGTGATGGGGAATAATATGAGTTATTTAAAAGGATTTAAAAAAGGATAATATGTACAATGGTATGATTATAAGGTTGTATAAGATGATACGTATAAAATGATGATGGGATAATTTGTGCAATGACCTAGATAGGTGAGTATAGGCTTGGGGTAAAAGGTTGACTCAGCTCACAAAAAAATGGGTCTAACATAAAACTCAAACAACACACACAACCATGAATCTTAAATTAGTCAACTAATAATGATGTGTAGCTTGATTCTCACACCATCCAATGGCTTCATAGGTGAGCCTATAGGCTAGTGACCCATTATAGAATCTACCAAACCCTCTCAAACCTACTTGTATATGATGGCTAATTTGAAGATGATAATGACTCCTATAGTGGTACACATGTTATGGTTAAAGGATCCTAATTTAGGTATATATAAGGCTTCTCTAGGTGTGTCCTATATATAGGTAAAGGTATAGTGGGGCCCAAATCCATATAACATATTATCTAACTACCTTGTATCTTGGAGATTAAATGGCCCTCACTCTATGAAACACTTTATGGGGAAGTCCAATTTGGTGTCTATAGATAACTCTCCTAATATTTAGACTTCACCAAAACATGGATTTTGGACTAATGTGTGGTTGTGAAATCCATGGTCACTAGAATCCTAAAAAAAATGAATGGGGTTTATAGGTATTTTTTGATCCCCTATAAATTGCCACAAGGATGCAAGGGGGAGAGCATACACCAACTGTAACCCTCAAGATACAAACAAGAAAACTAAAAGATTAATTAATTGAATATGATTAAGTGTGATATATTTATAAGGTGAAAAAGATATACATGAATATAAAATACAATGATGAAAATGATGTATACTATACAAAGTGATCAGAGATGATATATATATATGATTAAAATGATTCAAAAATGATTTTTAACATACCAAATAGAGTCTATGATGGGTGGTCTATAAGCACATAATTATTAGTTTGAGTGGCACTCAAAATAGGTGACTTGCAAGAAAATAATTAGTAGTTTAATTGATGATCTTAAGTGGAAACTTGTAAGACATAACATTAGACCAAAAAATAATGACATATAAAATAAGTTGTTAGATAAAATAAAATAGTCTCTAGTTTCACCCCTAAAAGAAACAAGATGTTAGTCTACTAGACCTTAAGAAAACACTAAAAAATTGTGATTTAGCTCTATAATTTCATTGGGGTGAGTGGGCCATGACACAGAGGCTTGGGAGTGGTAACCCCTAGTAGGGTCAAGGGGTATCACCCCTTATAAGATCAAGGGGTATAGCCCCTTGTTAGGTTAAAGGGAAACTTGGGCCTTGGGGGAGGCCTACAATGACTCAAAAATCACTAAAAACAAATCTAAAAAATGCACTCAAAAAGAAAAAAAATTGAAGTAAAACCATGTAAAATCATAATTGCATAGGTCAATTTCAAAACCAAATAATACAAAACCACAGCTCTAAGATGAATTCATAGATCACGAGTTGTGATTTTGAAACATTTAGTAAACCATGGAAGTTAAACTACAAAATTGTGATAGTTAGACATAATCATGATTTGGCAAGGCAAAGTTGCTATTAGATAAAAATTGAGAGGTGTAGTTTTATTATAAACTATAAAACCTTAAAATTTTGACTATGTGAATTAAACAAAAATCTATAATAGATGGATTAGATTCCAAATATACATATTTATAGATAATCATGGCCAATTTAAAAATTAACTACAAAGTATCAAAATTTAATCAAGACAAGATATTTAACAAAAATGGGCATAATCAAGAATAATTTGAAAAATATAAAGATTAAATTTATCATACAGAGATTAAATTTGTCATAAATTTTCCCTAAAGATAATAACCAATAAACATAATTGACTTAAAATGACAAAATTGGTAGAGTGACAAAATTACTAATACAGATGTGAAATCACTACTACATAGGATAAAGTCATGATTATAAAAATGTCATGATCTATGGTCTTGTATAATAATTGGAAAAGGCTTTAGGTCTATGTTTTGATTGGTCTAAATATGATTTTCCTATCCTTATCTTCCTCCTTGTTGATCTTGCAAAGCCACGTAACAAAACTAATAGAGATAAAATCTTCTTTACAAAATAGGGTTACCGATAAGTATGTAGATCAAAATCATTTTAAATCAAAAGATAAAATATTTATGGACTATGTGATGATTGAGTTATATAAAAAATATAAAGATGTTAGAGTGAACTTGTAGTTCAATGGATAATGACTATTAGTTTTTTTTTTTTTTTAATTTACAAAATTATAACTTACAACTTCAATATCACCTTTATTAGGGAAAATTAACTAATAGGGAAGTCATGATTTTATGGCTTGAGAGTAATGCCCATATTCCTTCATGACACTATCTTCCTCCTAAATCCTACACACAATAGGGAAAAACTTTGATCTTTTGAAAAAAAAAAATTAGTATAAACATGCAAGGTTAGACAAAATGGATGATTAAATAGATGATTAAATACTTGTGTCCAGGGCCTACAAAATCACAAGTCAGTAGTTCAAAATCACAATTTATAAAGAAAAAATATGAATTTTAAAGTCATGATTTTTTATAAATACAGGAACCTACAAAGAGACCATTAGTGGTTTCAACAAAATCATAACTTTACATGCAAAATCACAACTTGCTAGACAAAGTCACAAAATAGAATCATGGTATTATCAAATGACTAAAACCTATCAGAATTAGTAAAATGGCTAGTGGTAAGGAAAAATAGTTAAGATATAATCACAATTCACAGGGACAATATCATGACTACATAGGGTAAAGTTGGTAATACTAGTACAAAATTATGACTTGTACCTATATGCAAAATTTACAAAAATATAAGATTTTTCTCCTACTAGTTAATACTGTAGGCTTCCAAAAAGATTTATAACAAACAAAATAGTTAAATTGGGAGTAATGTCTCATAGTGGGTGCCAAAATGTAGCCTAAAATTTTATCTCAATACATTAAACTTTCTAATTTAAACCACTCAAATTACAAACCAGTATATAAAGTCTAGCACCATAAGGATTAAATGCATCTAAAAGAACTCATAATTCAAAATAGAATTCTACTACTAAATTTAAGTTCTTCAAACCATGATCAAATAAATGTGAAAAATAATAGGATTGATAATGATTACCTTGACTCAAATTTTGATACTATGGTGTTGTTTAATCAATGGATATCAATGATGAAGGATTCAATTACTAATTGGACATGGATTTGATATGAAAATGGTCAATGGCCTTTCATGGAGGAAGTGAGTTGTTTAAATAGATAGAGGAGGTAAAAATCAATGGTTGAGGTTTAAACTTGGTTGGAGGAGATCAAGGGTTGTAGATTATCCAAGGAATTTAAAATTCCTTACAATCCTCTAGATTTAGAAGATTCTAGAGAGGAGGGGTTAGAATAGAGAGAATTATAAAATTGTCTAATTCTATAATCTTATTAAGTATTAATTAGTCTTAGATATAGATTATATGGGGATTAGGTAAGGATTAGGGAAAAAAGGTGTAAGAAAGCTTTAAAATAGGCTAGTAGGTGGGCCATTGAGAATTTAAAATTCCCAAATAATAGATAATATGGGGTAATGGAGACTTAGAATAATTAATTTATTGGTGGGGATGAATAAGGTTAGTATATAAATAATAATAGAAGTGGAATATTAGATAAATGACTAGGAATGGGGGATAAATTAGATTAAGTAGAATTAGTGTCTCCTAATAGAAATATTGGTGATAGTAATATAAGAGAGAAAATTTAGATGCATAAAATAATAAGTAAAAATAATAAAAAGGAAGACATGACCATTATTAAGAGGAATTGTCATGCACACTCCCCCTTAATTAAAACTTCAAGATACCCAACATTACATAAAACTAACAAAACTTGGTAGTAGTAAGTAGTTTTGGGAATATATCTACCACTTGTTCATCTATAGGATAAAACTACAGATCAATATCACCATTGAGGAATTTTTATTAGATAAAATGTACATGAAATTTAATATGTTTAGTTCTTTGGTGCTTCACTATATTTTTTGCTAGAGCTATACAACTTTTGTTATAACCTTCATAGCCATATGACTTCTTTATTATCTTCCATACTACTTCTATACTCTTCTTCAATAGAAGAGATAGAGATAGTAGGGTGCTTCTTGTTTCTCTAAATGATTTCACCTACACCAAACTTAAACACATATCCAGATGTAGATTTGAGATCTGTAGTATCACCAACATGGTTAACATCACAATAACTATATAATTTAGTATTATAATTATAATAATAAAATAAACCAAAATTAATTATTCATTTAAAATAATGAAGAATTTGTTTAGCTAATTTATAATGATCTAAATATTGATCCTTCATAAATCTAGAAGTAACACCAATAACATATGAAATATCTGCCCTAGTAATGGTTAGATAAATAAAACTACCAATAAGATATATATATATATATATATATATATATATATATATATATATATGTATGTATGTATGTATGTATGTATGTATGTATGTATGTATGTATGTATGTATGTATGTATGTATATACATATACGTATACATATATATATGTATATGTATGTCTGTGTGTATGTATGTATGTATGTATGTATGTATGTACACACACACACACACACACACACACACACACACACACACATATAAAAGTAGGGTTAACTTTTTCCCATGTAGGTTTAAGATCAAATTTAATACCAACTTTAATAGGGATAGAAATAGATTTTAAATCAAGCATTTTAAACTTAACAAGAAAATTATGTGAATACTAAGATAATGATAAAATAATTGAATTTTTATCTTAAAATATAGTCATTCCTTTAAAATGATGTAGAATTCTTAGATTACTCATTTCAAACATTTGACTTAGTTTATCCTTATATTTATGAATTAAACTAGATAGATCACTAGTAATCAACATATAATAAAATTAGAATCAAATGACCATTTTAAACTTTAATAAAGATATAATTATCTAAATAATAATTAGTAAACCCTAATATTTTCAAAAAATAAGTAATATTATAATACCAAGCTTGAGGAGTTTGTTTTAAGCCATACAAAGACTTTTTTTAACTTACATACATAATATTCTCTATTAGGATCAATGAAACCTTTAGGTTGAGTCATGTAGATTTATTCTTTTAAATCACCATTTATAAATGCATTGTTGACATCTATTTTGTGGATAACCCAACCATTTTGGGTTAAAAGAGCAATAAGAAGTTTGATAGAACTCATTTTTTATACAGTATCAAAAGTTTCAACATATTCAATTCTAGATTTTTGAGTAAACCTGTGAGCAACTAATCTAGCTTTAAACTTAGAAATTTTACCAAGTTAATTATATTTTATCTTATAAATCCACTTACAACTAAAAATATGACTTTAGGCATAAGAAGGACAAGATCCCAAGTTTGAATTTTAATAAAGGTATTATATTCATCTTCCATAGAAATATTCCATCTATCATCTTGAGTGGATTCCTCAAATGATTGAGGTTCAATTTAATACATAGTCATTAATGCATGATAAGTATGTTGACTTCTATTTAATTTATCAAGGTTATTAATTTTAAAGTATTAAATTAAGGATTATACTCATTTAGGTCTTTTATATTGAACATGAAATTTAGAGGGTTCCTTAGACTCTAAATTATCTAAATCTACATCAACTTCCTCAAGGGCATCCATTTTATTACAAGGAGAAACATGAGAGTCAGGATCATCAATAGAAGAATACTAAGGAGGATCCAGAGAGGGATCACAAAATGATTTATAAGAATAATAACATTTATATTTTCAATGATATTATGTTTATAATAATAATACACTCTTAAACCTTTTGTCTTATCTCCATATCCTAAAAAATGTAAGAATAGGAAGTGGGCTTGAGCTTCTGCCTTTTAGCTTTAGGGATAAAGATAGAAGCAGGATTGCCAAAAATTATGAAATGAGCAACACTAGATTTATTTTTATTCCATATTTTTAAATGGGTATAAAGATGCAAGGTCTTATTAGGGACTCTATCTAGAATATTAAAAATATTATTTATGGGTTTAGCCCATAAAAATTTAGGAATATTTGTAAATTACAACATTGTTCTAGCCATTTCTATGATGGTGAGGGTTTTTCTTTCAATAATACCATTTTGATAATGGGAATAGGTAGTTTTTAGTTCCCTTTAAATACCATAAATAATGAAAAAAATAATCAAACTCTTTACTAACATATTTACCATCATGATTAGTTATTAATCTCCTAATAGAAAAATCAGATGCATTTTCAACACTAAGTTTAAATTCTATAAATTTAGACAACACATCAGATTTATTTTTTAATGAAAAAAGACCATATCATTATATTGTAATCATAAATATAAAATATAAAATATAAAAATAATAATTAGGAGATATAACTTCAAAAGGTCCTACAACATCACTATGAATCAATTTTAAAGGATGTGAAGAATTCACATCATGATTCTTGTGAAAGGAGTTAATATGTTGCTTACCATGTAAGCAACTCTCATAAATTTCATGATGAGAGGGGATAAAATGAATTATAAAAAATTATTATTTACATATATATCATGTAAACTTGTAAAATTAGCATGTACTAATCTTTCATGCCATATTTGAGATTCATTCTTACTATGTAATGAAAGAAAACATGCAGAAGGAGAAAAGATATATAAACCATTATTTTGAATATCTTCAAAAATCAAGGAACCAGATTGATTTCTAATGGAATAGGTATATTTAAGTAATTTTGTAATGAAATTACCATTTTTAAGTTTAGAACAAGATGAAAAATTCTTTTTGAGCTTAGGCATATAGAAAACATCATTTATAATAACATTTGAAAACATTACATTTCCTTGTTTAGTTGCTTCTAAAAAAATGATTTCTTAAGTAAATTATTTCACATATATATCTTGAATCATATAGTATATTAGATAATAATGGCATATGGTGTAATGCACCACTATCTAAAATTCACTTATTTTCATTTGAATCAAAATAAGCAACATATAAAGCAATAACATTTGAATCCTAATTGTTATTTTGATTAGGTTTTTGATTCTTTTGCTTATTTTGATTAGATTTATATCTTTGTTATTTTTAAAATATTGATCATTAATTATATCCTTATTTTTATAACAGGTTTCTCTTTAAAGATCTAATTTACCACATAGATTGCAATTTCTATTAAACTTAGGTGTATGATTCTTAATACTAGATTTATTATTCCTATATTTACCTTTAGCAAAATTAGGGTTAGATTTATGATTTTTAGTGTTATCAAAAAAATTATTTAAAGTGATAAGTACCTGATTGACATTCTCTTTAGAATCAAAATTGGTCATAACTTGATCTTATTAAATTAAGAGAGTAGCCAAATTGGTAAGATCAACGATATCTTAGTTTGATATTTAAAATTTAAAATTGAAATAAAATTTCTAAAATTTTCATGAATATTTAAATGAATGATAAAATAAACCAATTGATTCTGAATCAAATTACAACTAATGCATATAATTGAGATTTAATGTTTTTAGTTTTAGCAAGAAAATTCACAAATTTTTCATCACATTTCATAGGTGTAGTTAGAAATTCAAGGATTAACTTAATAATATTTGAGAGATGAGTGACCTCATGCATGGATTCAAAGATTTTTCAAGCATCACTAGGAGACTCCTAATTACTAATGTAGAGAAGGAATTTATCCTTAACACTCTATAAGATAATGGACATAACTTCTTGTGATTTCTATTGAAATGCATTGGTAAGCTTAGGTGTTACATGTCATCTAGAAGGGTTTTTTCAGTCCAAACGACAACATTCCATAACTTTTGGGCCATAAATTTAGTTTTAAGATAAATTTTCCATATATTATAGTTAGTTTAATTAAGCATTTGAGATTTATCTAATGAAAACCAAGGTGAAACCATAGCTTCCCTCTAAATATGATAGTGAACAAATGCTTAAAAATAAACTATTTTAAATGAATTTTTTAAAATATTTTCAAATAAAGTGAATCACACATCCAACTAAAATTAATTACATAATTTAGATTCTAAATAATGCAAAAAATTGATTTAGAATTGCACAAAACTAAGTGTCAAAAGAGTCACACTCAGAATGACTACCTAATCATTATTTTTAAATAATATTATAAAATTAATAGTAAGAAGTTTTTTAAAAAAAATATTTACCATGTAAATGTGTCTAGAAGGTATCAAAACCTAGAGATCAACTGGTTACATGACTATATTTATCAAAATATTCACTACATCAAAATTCAAAACAAGTTTAATAGGTCAACTAGGGTTTTAGACACAAAATGTTGGCATGAAAACCAAAAAAGGAAATTTAATTTAAATTAAATTTTAATTAATTTTACCAAAACAACCAAGAAGATCAAAAAAGATAGTTTTTAATGGGTTTTGGACTTGAGATATTCTTAGTTTTAATTTTTTATTAAATATTTACATGCATTAATTGATATTTATTTTTTATTTGATTTTTAATAATAAAATAAATATAAATAGATATTTATTGTGCATGTAAAATTGCTAGTATATAATAATTAATTTATTTTAACTTTTATAGTAAAAGACAATAAAAGTGGGTGCCACAAGTCTCTACAGATAATTTGATGTTTAAATAAAAATTTATTTAATAAATAATTTATAAAACTATATAACATAAGCTATATACTTGTATCTTCACAATGGTGCCCTTGTAAAAATTCAAGAGCTCAAATATCCTTATACAAGACTCAGATTTGCTTGAAATTTTTTTAACCCTCCAATTTTTATTTGATAAACACAACTCAACCCTCAAAATGGAATTTTTAATGAATAATTCAATATTTTGAATTGCTTAGGGTGTAGTATGGTACCCTTCTAAATTATTTGGAGAGCTCAGAAACTTGTACAGACACCCATCAATCTTGAAATTTGGTCCAATTTTCCATAATTTTTTTTAAACGAAGAAAGAATTTACAAATTTGAATTTTGACTAAAAAATCAATTTTTTAAGTTTTCCCACCCTGGTTATAGGTCACACAAATAATAAAAATTGTTTGAAAATGCTTTTAGTTTTCCAACAAAAAACTCTTTCCAATCACCCGATCATCTCATGGATTTGATACCATGATAAAATCAATAGAATATAAATCAATAGAATATATATATATATATATATATATATATATATATATATATATATATATATATATATATATATATATATATATATATATATATATATATATATATATATATATATATATGAAACATAAATTAGATCTATATGAATAAATGATGGAAAAGAGCACATAGAATTGACATCGTATGCAAGAATTTCAAATGGGAAAACTTCAAAGAGTTAAAAAACCCATGATGATCATATTCAATAATTGAGAAACTCTTCACGCCAATATAAAGCCTTCCCTTCTCACTTCTTCACATAAGCCTTCACAGAACCTTTGTAAATATTTGCCACACACACAGATTAAACTCATTGAGTGTATTTTCTATGAATAATATAATAGGGGTGAGACCCTATTTATAATAAAATGTGACAGGAGGTGACCATTATAACCAATGGGTCCATGCTTCCTTAGAATCATTTAAATTAATTGGTTAATAATAGATTATAATATTTTATTATTTATTTACATAAAGTTTTTACCTTATGTTTAATAAATAAATTATTATTATTATTATTATTAAACCAAAGTATGTTAAGGGTCTAAATTAGACCTTTTAGACATTAAATACTCTAACAATAGGATAATAATATCGAGACCTTTGATTTTTACCTTGATGATGAAACCCTTATTGGTTGGTGTTTTGATAGAAGTATTAAATTTGATTTAGGTCAATGTTTTGAAACTAATTTTGAAATTGACCATGATTTCACTTTTGTCATTAAGTGTTATAAGGTAGATGGTAGATAAAGTAAACCACATGAATATTATGTGGATGAATTATATTCCTCATACCTATATTATTATTATTATTATTATTATTATTTACATTGTTATTATTTTTCAAGAGCTGAGGTTGGTTATTATTAATTTGATTCAGCCTTTTAGTTTGATCTATGATGCCAAATGTGGTGGCATTATGGTTCCTATTTAGACCTCTTGGGCTTTGGCTTTTTGGGTTATTATAATTTTTTATAACATTTATTATTTTTATTATGATAAATTATTCATCCATTTGACACATAATTTTTATGGCCACTATCAATAGACACTTGATAGATTATGAGATCACACTAAAGTACTTCATAAGACCTCTATGGATTGTTTTTCATTTATTCTCTCATCTCATTTCTAAGGGAATGTAATGTGAGATCACATAGTTCCCTTTGACCCATGTTTGGCATGATATCATATGAGTATAATAATTTCCACCATATTGTGATGAAAATAAGTAGTGGATTCATTTTCATCTTGTTTTATGTGTAAGAAATCTCATATGTTAGTCTTAATGAATTTGTTTATATTGAAAGTTTTGGAAAAATAATACATGAGTTAGTGAAATAAATGTATATATCCCTCAATGAGTCAATAATATCAATCAAGATAAATTATTTCAATGGATTTAGGAAAATGTCTCAAAACTACCCCATCCCAAGCAAAGAACTCTCAAATAATAGTAGTATATTCTTTGACTAGCATATTAGGATATCCTTATCCCTTGAATTTAGGAAGGTCAGGTAGGGGAAAGGTAAGTTAACTCCTTTTATAATATGATTGATGGATTATTTTAGATATTCAACATGGGTCCCCATAGTATTGAAGTCTACCAAAAGCATGGTGGCATAGGATTGAATAGAAAAATGTAGATAAGAAATGGGTAGGAAATTTTTAGAACAAAAAATATGGTTGATAAGACATGGTGTAATAAGGTGGAAAATATTTGTTTTGATAGGTTTAATGATATTACATGTGATAATAGGGTGGTATAATATTAGATGAAGGAATATGAAGTGACACTTGAAAATTAAGAGTGTATACAGGTTGTAAATTGGTAACTCATAACTTAGAGAAATGTAAGGTGGTGGCATGTTAGTCACCATACTATTAGGATCAATGTAGGCATATTGATTTAAATTAGGGTTTTTAATATGATGTTTATATTATGGGGGATAATTAGAAGATGTTGTATTGGGGACACCATGAGTAAGGATGTGTAATGAAATTACTTAGATGTTAACATAGAATGATATTATATCACACAAAATAAGCAAATATGAGAGATCACATAGCAATAATTGATAGTAGAATAGAATACTAGATAATATATCAAAATAACTTTGAAGGGGCAACCTCCACAATAATGGACTAATGGCATAATACTTAACATAATGAATAAAGACTAACCACTACCTCTTATATATAGTCTACTTAGCCAAGGTTATTCCATAGGATAACCTATCTAAGAACATAGAGAAATGTAACAAGTAAATAAAATAGGTATGTAAGTCACAATTTGGCCACACATATCTCTAGACACACCAATAGTTAATAGCATAACAAGCCCCTCCCCTTCAAAATAGCACTATCCCAAATGTTATGGAAACTTTGGATATTGCTACACAAATGCTTCATCCTACCAAGTGGCATCTTCAGATGGAAGATTCTTTCATTTTATCAAGTACTCTATAATTGATTTGGAATGGAATTGTTTGGTATGCCTATGAAGGATCACCTCCGGATCAAGAAAAAATTTGCCTTCCTCATCCAATTTTGGTAATTTTGTTTGAATGGTAACTCTATGTCTAATGAATTTTTTCAAGAATGATACATAAAATACTAGATTTATGTGAGTGGATGAAGGAAACTCTAACTTGTTGGCCAAATTGCCAATTTTTTGCAAGATCTGATAAGGCCCATAATACTTAGGGGACAACTTGTTATAATTTTTTTGCTTCAATTACATCTATTTATATGGATACAAGTGGACAAAGACCCAATCACCAATTTAAAAATGTCTCTCACTTCTATGTTGATCTCCCTATTTCTTCATGTGATTTTGGGCCATAGCTAAAATTTCAGACAAAATTACAAGGACCTCCTATTGATGGTGAATATGTTATTCAACTACATGAACCTTATGATGGACCTTCAAGGTTGAAGTGATGGATGGAGGGTGGTATCTATATAGTGCCATAAAAGGAGACATTTTGGAAGAACTATTAATATAAGTATTATACCACCATTCAATAAGTGGTAGCCAATGAACCCATTTATCCTATTTATCAAAAACAAAACAATGGAGATATCCTTCTAGACATTTTTTGACTACCTTAGCTTGTCCATTAGATTGAGGATGATAGGATGAACTATGAGTTAATTAGGTGCCCAAACATGTAAATAACTTAGTCCAAAAATTACTAGTAAAAATGGGATATCTATCATTGACAATGATCTTAGGGGTCCCATGCAATTTTTGAACTATATTGAGAAAAGTAGTAGCTGCTATACTAGAAACAAATGGTTGGAATAAAAAAACAAAAATGATCATACTTACAAAGATGATCCACAACCACCATGATAAAATTTTGAGCATCAGATCTTGGTAACCCTATAAATAAATCCATATATACATATTCCTAATGCTAGCTAGGGATGGATAAAGGCTATAAAAGACTTGGGGTTTTGATGGTTTCACCTTTGTTTTATTTATAGATCATACATTTAGACACATATTTCTAGACATCCCCCTTGAGACCTTCCCAAAAAAAATCTTGCTTGATTTTGTTATAGGTTTTCAAAAATCTTGAATGACCCCCAATTGGAGTTGCATAAAGTTCTTGAAGGACTTTTTATTTAAGAAGATAATTCTTACATAGGTATAATCTATTTTTATACCATATGCATTACCCTTCCATGTGAATTTTTCAAATCCAATTAAACCTTCCTGAAGATTTTAAATCAAATCAGTGGTAACACTATCATGTTCCCATTTTGATCATGCTTCATCTAGCCAATCTACCTACAAAATGGTTATGGCACATAACAATACCTCAATTGATTCATCTTTTCTAGATAGTGCATTTGCCACGACATTTTCCTTGCCTCTTTTGTAGACTATTTAAAAATCAAAGTCTAAGATCTTAGTTAGACATTTATATTGTTCTTCATATGACAATCATTATTATAAAAAATATTTGATATTATTGTGATCAGTCATTATATGAAAGTGACAACCCATCATATAAGGTCTCCATTGTTTGACTTCATGCAAAATGGCCATCATTTCCTTCTCATAGTTGGACTTGTGATAATTTTTACCCTTTTGTTGATGACTTTAAAATTGAACTGGTCTAACTTCTTTCATGAGTATAGCACCCATAACATACCCAAATTCATCACATTCAATGAAAAAAGTCTTGGAAAAATTAGGAGTGGCCAATACTAGAGTAGTGCATAGCCAATTTCAATTATTCAAATGCCTAAGTAGTTGCATTAGTCCATTGTAAGGAATATTTATTTAAGAAAGAGGTGAGTGGGGAAGCAATACTACCATAATTTTTGACAAACCTATGATAGTAACCAGTAAGCCCCAAAAATCCCTAGAGTTTCTTGAGTGTCTTAGGAATTGGCCAGTCCACCATTGCTTGGATTTTTTTAGGATCCACTTTCACTCCTTCATAAGACACTATATGACCTTAATATTCCACCTCAAAATACCCAAAAGTACATTTGGAAGGTTTGGCATACAATTTGTTTTGTTTTAAAATGGATAGTTTTTGTTTCACATGTTATAAATGGTCTTCCCAATTTTTACTATAAATGAGGATATCATCAAAGAATACTAGAAAAAATTTCCTAAAAAATGGCTTAAAATTAGTATTCATCAAACTCTAAAAAGTAGATGGTGCATTTTTTAGATCGAAAGGCATAAATAGAAACTCATAATGGCTCTCATGAGTCTTGAAAGTGGTTTTGGGTATGTCTTCATCATGGATCTAGATTTGATGATACCCAGAACACAGATCTAACTTGGTAAAATAAAGAGCACCATTTAATTCATCTAGAAAATAATCAATGATAGGAATAGGAAACTTATCTTTGATAGTGTACTTGTTAAGTTCTTCATAGTCAGGTCACATCCTCTAGGCATCATCTTTCTCACCATGATAACTGGTGAAGAATATTTGCTTTGGTTATGGAAAATGATTCTTGCATCCAACATATCCTATAACATATTTTCAATTTCACTTTTTTGGGCAGAGAGATACTTTTAATGACTAATTTTGGGTGGTATACTACAAGGAATAAGTGTGATATCATGATCATGCATGCAACTATGTGGAAGTCCTTTTGGCATGTTGCCAAAAATGTATATTGAACATCAATAACTTGTTGTAGATCAAGAGGTAGAATTGGCTGAGTTGGTTGTACTTCCATCAAAAACAAGTGAACTATAAATATCTCAACACCCTTATGGAGAGTCATCATTTAATGGGAGATAACAAGTTATGGAGATTTAGCCCTTAATCCCCTTAGCTTAAATATCTTATCTTTACAATGAAAATACATGAATAATTTTTGGAAACTCATCTTAGTAGCGCCCAAAGTGGTGAGTGACTAGACTCCTAGAATAATATCAACTCCACCCATGGGAATATCAAACATAGGAGAATGCAATAATTAGTCTCCCATGGCTAAGTCAATACTATGACATTTACTTGAACAACTAACAGTACCACCATTTACAATCATAACCTAAAATTTTGGAGATGGATAAATGATATAGTTTAAATGAGTAGCCAACATACTATGGATGAAGTTGTGTGTGCTTCCATAATAAATCAAGATAGTGATATTTTAGTTCTTAATGAAAACCATCACCTTAAGAGTTTGGGGAGTACTAATACCTGAAAGGGCATGTAGGCTGAGAGTCTTTAGATTCCTCCTCAGGAACTTCTACATCCTCATCATGTACTTGTTTTCATATTCATCATCATTATCATATTTAATGTAAAATAACTTATTTTTAGCAAAATTATGGTCTTTTCTCCATTTGTTGTCATAACCATACCAAAACCCTTTGGCTCAATTCTCCTCAATTTATCAGTGTTAATCTAGTGGGTTGTGGAAATGATGGTGCTAGAAAGTTATGATCATGACCAGTAGTGAATGTTTTCCTTTTGACCATCTTTTTTCCTTCTATCATACCTTCCCTAAGGATATATTTTGATACAGATGTTGGGTTAAACATTTTAATCTCAAATTAGATGCTATCTTTGAAGCCACCCAAAAATAGATCAATCAAATTTTCCTCAGTGATATCTTCCACCTGTAAAGAAATATTCTTAAACTAATGAATATAATATTTCATAATTCTTGTCTACCATAGATTGGATAATTAGATGAAATATTTCATAGAGACATTATTCTTATAATAAGCCAAAAACTCCTTAGTGAAAATAGACCATGAAACAATACCACCATTCTTTTTATTTTGAGCACAAAACATGTGATACCAAATGAATTGCTTAGGTTACAGATACAAGGATGCCACTATCACCTTATGATAACTAGGGGTTTGATGTAACTCAAATAAATTATCAATTTGGGTAATCTAAGTGACATGATACTTACCATTGAACTTATGCATGTCCACTTTTAGAAACATCAGTTTCATACCAGCATAGGAGTTGTTGAGAGGAGGATTTGAATACTGAAGTGGAGGGTTGTTGGGCTGAAACTGACATGTAAGGGAAGCAAATTTCATACTTATATGCTACAATTCATTATGAACATCATTAATCTCTCTATGTATCCTTGAAACATTAATTTGGACTACAATAAAGTCATCATTCCTCACCAAATTCCTTATGTCCACTTGAAGCTGAAAAATCACTAGATCTAAAGTTCCATATTCCATGTCATCGATAGAAGGAGTCTTGGGAGTTTCTTGCCCCCTTTTCTTCCTTGAGTACCTATACCTACCATATATAAACCTTAAGAGGGTTTTTACCTTAAAAAAAGTGTAACCAAGAAATGGTACCATTTTGATCACCTTGTCAAGATGAATCCAATGACTACCTTTGTGCATTGGGGTAAAAATTTTGGTACCAAAAAGTGTACCAATAGAATATACCATTGTAATCATCTCACTAAGACAAATCCAATGAATACAATTGTGCAAAGGAAATTTTTTTATAGAATTTTCTTTTATATATATTTTTTCAAAAAAACATTTTGAGTAATATTACAGTAATGGAAAAATTAATTCTTTCTAGATTGCAAGTTATATTTTTTTCTCCCACCACTCCTAGAATCCATGCCTCGCTAGATATAAAAAAATGACATAGGAAAATTTCCCAAATCAAAGCTCTGATACCACTTGTAATGAAATTACTTACATGTTCATACATAATGATATTATATTGCATAAAATAAGAAAATATAAGAGATCACGCAGCAATAATTGATAGTAGAATAGAATACTAGATAATATATCAAAGCCACTTCAAGGGAACAATCTCCAAAATAATTCACTAATAGAAGAATACTTAACATAATGAATAAAGACTAACCACTACCTCCTATATATAGTCTACTTAGCCAAGTTTATTCCATAGGCTAGCCTATCTAAGAGCATAAATAAATGTAACAACTAAATAAAAGAGGTATGTAAGCCATAAGTCAGTCACACATATCCATAGACACACCAATGGTTAAGTGAATAACATGATGTCCCTAGGATATTGGCTTAAATCATAATTGTTAAGAGGTGGGTTAGATGGATACATTGGTGCTTGGTAAGTTTCCACTATAATATGAATAGAATAAGAATGGCCTTGGTTAGGAGGGTTAGTAGGCACTCCTTAATTTTACAAGTCTTGGTTACTCTCTAAATCTCAAATGTGACAAAACATTTTTAATGTTTAGGTGAGTACATTTAGGGAAGAAGTAATTGTCATTTTAGTGACCTCCTTAGTAGTAGGTTTGAGAGGTATTAATTTATGACCACCAATGAATTATTTTTTATTAGGGGTCTCTATAGGAGTTATAGTATTTTGAAACTATGAGTTAAAAATGTTTTTATTCTTATTGGAAGGGTCTAAAGGCCCCTAAAGTCTACTTAGTGTATCTTTGAAATTACAAATTCTATCAATGTATTGATCCTATTTGGTTGCACTTTTAGTATTTGCACTTTGTAGACTAACTAGTAGTCTTTTTGAAATGTGAGGCTTTGTATCACTTCCACTAATTAATGAAATTTTATTATAATCAAGTGATTACTAGTAGTTTTTGATGGATTTTGTACCTTGCAGAACACTATCGAAGCTCTACTTTGTGAGCTAAATGGGAGGTTTTGATATTGAGTTTACACATTTTTTTATGAAAGGAATTTTATTCAAACTATGTAGGGAGGCTTCACCACTAGAATTAAGCAACATTTTAATCATCTCAAAGTCTACAGTCTGGTCAATTATTTCTTAATTAGAAATATTTAGGTTACTATGTCAGCACCCACAAAATATTAAAGGGAGGGAGAAACTTGGAAAAAATCAAGAGAAAGAGGAATAGAAAAATTAACATGCATTTAATGTTAGGTTCAATATATTTTTACATATATAAAGTGACACATGAATATTCTTCACTTAAATTTATGAGGTCTATCAGAGACATATAATGAAGGGATAATTGGGATCAGTAGGTATAGGGTTTATGCAAATTAAGATGAAGTAACTAATTGGGATTTTATATAATGAGTAAAATATGATGTTTGTGAAAATTATAAGAGTTAAGTTATGTCACATTTATCAAAGAGATAAAATAACTAATTCAAATCTAAACTCCAAGGTTTATCAGTGATAGTGAGGATGATGTATCAAAGTTATTAGTTGATGCTAGGGAATATGATTTTTTTTTAGCTATGTTAGATTATTGTTGGGATTTGATAAGATAGTTTAGTTTTTATAGTTAATTTCATATTTAATTAAATTAAAATATTATAAGTCTAGTCTTGAAGATAAATAAATAAGAGTGATGGGGTCTAGAATTGTAGATCATTGTATTGACAAGCTTGCATATGAACTATTAGAATGATAGGATTCATGTATATGCACTATTTCTCATCAAGTATGTTGAGTTCATAAATTATGATATGAGGAATATGAGTAGAATGTAAAACCTCTATTATAAGTTCCACATTGACATCACTTTGAATGTTAATACTATGGATGCAAGATCTCACCCTAGTAAATATATCAACTCTAATAAGGTATGGGTACTTTTTAAGTGTCATGAAAGGTAAAAATATAATGATGTGGTTAATTAATTTAGTGTATATCTTTATTTGGAAATGGTGTGATATAGTTACTTTCTATTATAAATGTGTATAAGTAAGTGTTATCAACCAAATTTTCACCCTTTGGAAGGTACTTTAAGCCTTCCAAGTTTATAAAAACATGGAAATACCTCAAGTTTTTGGGTAACCTATTGGAGAGGTGAATCTCTAGGTTAAAGGTCTAGCTCCCATTCATAAATAATTTAGGATCAAACACTAATAAACAACTTACTAAAAAAAGGGAAATAAATATATTCTAATGGGGATTATGCACCAAATATGAATTCAACACTACCAAAAATCTAAAATTTCACTTCAAATAAGAGGCTAACCTACACATGACACTACTCTAAATCTACTCTCTACATCAACATTTCTCATAAAGGTTGTGAAGAATGATTAGGCTAGGAGGACTAGTCAAAAGGTCATGAAATAAATCTAATGACAAGACAACTCACTCAAAATTTAAAACTTCACTTAAACACTTCAAAATACATAAAAAAAAGTTTCAAACTAAGTATGCATTCAAGAAAAGGACAAAAATGTCAAATAAGTAAAGTCAGACACTTGATAAGATCAACTAATCACATAACATATTTAATCCAGTCAAAGGAAGAGGTAAAAATTGACTATTCTTACTAATAAAATTATTTGAAATAGTTATGGATCTTCCATACCTAGGTAGAGGATACAAACATAGCCTATCAAGGCTGAATATATAGAGAAATGTGAAAGAAGTAGAGAGAAAGGCATTAGAGAGAGGAAGACAAGTGTATAATGATAGAGTTACAACAAGAAATAGGTATTTATCATCCCCATAATGTCTTCAAGGACAAGTGTTTGTATCCTTAAGATTCTCTTTTGCTCCAAGTGGTGTGGAAGTTTCAAACCTTGCTTGACACCTTACCTTGCTCTTCAAAACTACCCTTTACCTTGGCTTGTGAGATGATAAGTGGATTTAGTAAATGGTTAGGCCATATTGAATTAATATTTATATTTTATTGTAACATTTAATCTTCTTAATATATCCTTAAACTAACATCTCAACGGTAATCATCAAGTAATTTTTTAGGTGTCATGAAACCCTTTTATCTCATTAGACCAATCTTGATTACAAGTGTCAAAAGTTGAATTCATCTTCACTAAGGTAGTATCTCTCCATGTATGGCCTATTCACATCATAATAGAAATATAAAAACTCACTTGGAGTCATCAAAATCTCCACAAGACTCCATTTTGCATCAAAATCTTTCATTTGGCCTCATTACATGTAGCCTTGAAAACATGTAAAATTACTTGTTCAGTATAATGTAAGAATTATATTGGGAGAATAAAGATATTTTTGATGACTTAGTATCCTTTTATATCTCCATGCCAAATTTTATGTCCTGAATCTAGGTGGAAGTGTCCTTTTCCTTCTCTTATCTCTCTTTAACTAGGCTTGAATTAGGCCTCATTGCCTAGAAATTGAGTTTTGGCCCAAAATCACTCCCATAGTTGTAAGACTTATAGTAAGTTTTTGATTAACTTTACCCATGTAAATTCAAACTACCATGTCAATTTTATCTCCTAGGACCCTATATGGATGGGTCAACCATGAAATGGTCAAAAACCATAGTATAGGCATTTGACAGACATGAGACATAGTTTGAGTGTTTAGAAAGACCTTTTCCATGTTATAATGATTGGAATGATTTTTTTTAGGTTTTAAACATCCTTATGAAACTTAATACACTAAGGAGGAGTCTCTTGAAGTGATTTATAGGCTTGTAGATAGGTTATTTAGCTTGTTAAATAGTCTATTTTCACCTTCTTGACCAAGTAGAAAACTTCAAAGGCTTTGTTATCACTTTGATATATCTTTAGATGTGTGAATAAGGTTTTATAACAATTATCCAATCTTATATAACCTATTTACAAAAATTTTAAACTAATATATACCATGTATACCTTAAAATACACCTATAATTATGTATTTTACCCTATTCCATACACCCATGTACCTACATGTGTACCAAAATTGTCTACAAAGGTGATCATGAGAGTTTTGGAGATCACTAAGGCCTCTTTCTCCATTTGGGTTCTTATGCAGGGTTTAGGAAAAGGTTAAGGAATGTTTTTTTCTTAACGATTGTTCACAAAGAACATATCTTCTTTATATCACCTAATTGCATAAGATTGTAGTGAGGGGACCTATCCAACACCTCCAAACACAATTTATCACCATTATATCTATTAGGAAAGATATGAGCATAAGTTGGTAGCCTTTTAGGTTACAAGTATACATTATATGACTACTCTACACTCCTAGCCCTTGTTCAAGGCCTATATGTCTTAAACTCAAAAACTAATGCCATGAAAATGAAGTATAAAATCCCTCTAGAATATCTAGTTTACATTTCCTTCCATGCATCACCTTTAAATTATAAATGACCTTTGAAAGACTATGTAATCTTCTTGCTTACCATGAGAGTTTATTGATTGCCCAAGCTTCGTGACCTAGAGGCATGTTTTTGTTATTATATCCACTATATAAGGGTCTAAGTCATCATAAAATTCTTATAAATATTAATTATAATATCCTCATATTCCTTTATATTATTCTTTCATCTTCAAAAAATAACCTTCATCACAAAGTACATGCACAAAACTATGTATAGGGCTTTAGATTCAATAGGAATAAACAATCCTCTTAACTTTATCACACCTTTATACTAACTTAGGAGATTATATGGAGTTAAATATATATCTGTAGGTGATTATCTTAATTATATTTGATTCTCTTACCTCTATCTTCAAACCAGACAAGTATTTCAATCTTTACTAGGTAGGTAAGCTTATAACCTTATTTGGATGAGTGTATGCAAGGTTTGAGTGACCCCTATTTGATCACTCTTAAAAATTATTTTTACGATTCATTTGATTCTCATTAATCCATTAAATTAACATACTCCAACATTAATTTATATCATAACACCTTCTTCCTGAATTTGAAGACTAACTAAACTATTAGGCTGTAGGTGTGACTAGGTATTTGAAAGCATTTTGAGTTATAAGATATTTATACAAGTCAATTAATAAGAGAAAGAAATTCTAGATCATTTTTTGAACCTAATCAACATTATTTAACATTTTAAATTTCTTATAATAGTCATATTTCTCAAGCATACAACTTTTTCCTTTCATCTGTTTAGGATTGGTTATAGGTAGCTCTTTAGTAGGATTTCAAATTTGAACTTGTTCTCTAAAAAATAGACCATGAAATTTTAAGAGAATTTAAATCTTATTGGAATTTTTTTCCCACTATCCTAAAATTTATATTATACTTTCATGGAATCTTTAGGCCTATTTTCTTTCTTGTCTTCATACATAGCTGGTGTATGAGTGCCTAAGGATTGTGAACTCAATTAGTGACTATGACACTAGTCACTTCAACCCTATGATTATAAAGATAATAAGAGTCTCCAAACCTATGTCCTCTCTCATATTTTAATTTAATAATGTTTACACACTTTCATTTCTTCTCAAGGCAATTGATTTTAGTCTAAAATGATGACCTACAGGTTTAGAACCTATAGGTCTACCTTTTTGCATAGATAATTGTTCAGATAACTCTTAAACCTTTGACACATTGATTATTTAAAAAACTCATTTTAAATTATATATATTATGAATCGATATATTATATACTTTAAATAAACACCATATGAACTTAAATCTCATCCTTTGTATATGCAAGCCTATAGTAGGAGGTCTTCTTTTGTACAAGGTTTTGAATAGAAGTTAGATTTTATTCATTCATTCCTATTCCATAATGATCTTCAATGGAGTCAATAATTATTTAATTATTATATATTATTTTTATACACATATATACATTTTTAAAAAAACCTTCAACATAAACCTAAGATCGTGAATGCTTACTTACAAATCTATAGACTTGTGAGTAATTGAAACACATTATAACCTTAGTTGGAGAGTATATTCTTGGACTACCATTTATTTTATTTTTAATTAACTTCATATTGAGTTAAATACTCTCATACACCCTTGAATAATTCAAAATAATACCTCATTACTCCATTATTATGAGTATCTTACACACATATTCATCAAAATGAGAGAACATTATGAATTATTTGGAGAGAATGGTGGTGAGATTAGCATGTAGAGTGGTCGATGTAGTTTTAATAAAATTGAGGAGAATAAAAACATGAATAGATACCCTCATTTTCACACCTTCAAACCTTGTAAACCTTGGATCAAAAGAGACCATGATATTCAAATTTACATATTATGTACAATAGAGCTTTCTTGCCAAATTAAGGCCATACATGCCAATAAAGTGTTGGAGAATGTTATGAGAGTTAATTTAAGAGTTTTTAAGATCATTATAAACTACTCTCATGCTTTAATGAGTTCATTTTTTCACCTAAGATACCCAAAACTAACCCTATCATGGTTTTACACCTCAAAAAAACACTGTACCTCCTTAAGGATTATTCATAAATATAATGAGCTCAATCAAAAAACCAATTCTTTTAATTTAGATTACATATGGTTCATCATTTATGAACAAAATCTTAGGATTTTATTCCACATATACGTCATGTACCATCTACTTGGATTTTACCATTATGAGCTTGTGAAGAGAGTGATGTAAGAGAGAGGGAGAGAGAATTATTTTAAAATTTGAGACTTGAAAATACAATCCATATATGAATTTGACCTATATAATCCCAATAGACACATTTACAACATTTTCATCTAAAAAATGAGTTCTTAAAGTCCACACAAGTGCATTAAACTCCCTTCTAGGCATTGAAATTCAAGATTCTAACCATTTCTAACTTGCTGACATATATGGAAATTATTTAATTACTCTAAGGACCTTGGGAAAAATGATTTTATATACTATACACTTTGGTCATCTTTGGCATACATGAAAGTTATCAAAAGACTCCTTTTTCCTCATAAAACATTACCTTAAAATTCACAAAATAACCTTAACTTCTCCAAAACATCATGAATTATTTGTGCAAGTTGGTTAAGGCATGAAAATACTTGAAGAGACACCTAAGTATATATGACACCTTTTGTAAATGTCTCATCACTTCATGATATGCCTAGAACAATATAAGACCAAGAAATAATCTTACCTTACTTTTTCTAAATAAGCCTTGATCTTTAATAACAAGGCTTTAAAAAGGTTATTTAAGACATCTTAAAACATGAACAATCTATGTACAAGGCTATAAAAATAAGAAAATAAAGTTTTTTCCTATAGAGGTTGACATTTTGACCTTGGGGGTCAAAATTAGTCAAGAAATTGGTAATTCACAAGGGTAGCATTCCTTCTATTCTAAATACACTAGTATCATTGTCCTTTAATTGGGAAATGGAGTCATTTGCACTCAGATTCAGACCTAACCAGACCTTAACCATGACAAAATAAATTAATTTGACCTCCAAAATACACAAAATAAATACAACATACATAAGGAAAGGAAACAAAACAAACACACATGTGCTATGTAAGCACTTAGGGAATAAAATAAACAATAAAGGAACTAACTATATACAACTGACCTATACTTTTCATCTTCCTCCTTGGTCAAAGGAGAAGATTGTAATATATTTTTCTTCATGATATGAAGAGTGGCATGAATAAAGATACCTATTGAAACTTTCTCTTGTTGTCTTCATCATCTTATTGAATGACACTCCTTTTAGAATGCTCTCAAGTGAAGACATGGAAACGAACTAGTCACCTATGAACACATACTCATCTTGTGCTTCAATATTACTCTCATTCTCTCCCTTGATGTTTGAAGTCAACTCAATAATGGCTACTTCTTGGTTCATAGGAGCATCCTCAAACATGGTACCTTGGATATTGTCAAACTATACTTCAATAGGGAAGGCAGCCTCAAAAACATCATCAATCTTTCCAATAGGAGGTATAAGCTTATGAAGAGCCTCAAATTTATTACAAAATTCCCAATACTTCTGAAATAAGTCCTCTTGGTTCATGAAGGAAATGATAGCCTTAGTATCTATTGGTTGTTCCAATACAATAAATTATTTGTCTTAAATAGTGTCTCCATCATAGATTAATTACCATGGACTCGAAAATATATTGGCTCACTAGGAACCTTGCATTCTTCATCATCAATTTGCTCTTGTTTTCCTAGAGGTTCCAACTTCACAAAACCTTCATATTATTTAAACATGTGTAAATATATCTAAAACATAAAATTTAAATATCCTTGGACCTTCTCATTTGATTTAATAATATTGGTCAACATGATGTTCTTCTCATGAGTTTTTTCTTTCATATTTTCATAAACTTATTCATTAGCCAAGGTAGTAGTATTAGTGCTCTCCTCATAATCAGTTGTAAAATCATCAAGATCATTCCTTTCTTCATTTATTAAGATTAATTTATGTTTATCTTCACCAAGAGGAGTACTAATGGTTAATTCCTCATCATATACACTTGAATTACCTTCTTCACATTCTCTTTGAACCATAGTTACAACTGTAATCTCTTCTTCATTTGTCACCCATAGGATAGGTTCTTCTTCAATAAGGGAGATGGTGGTAGTGTGATAGATAGTTTCATGAGTTGGAGAGGGAATATGAGGTATGGTGGATCACTCATGAATGATCTTGGGAATAGAGGGTGTATTTATATAACTTGGGGTCTTGGAAATGGAAGACTCTTATAAGAACTATTTTAGGGAAATTAATTTGAGTTGGGCAATGGACACTTAATTTTCTTAAAAAATCACCTCATCCTTTTCATAACCTTATTGAGGTTATTCAATATCTAAAACTTTATCTTCAACCTTCTCAACTAAGGATTCCTTCTTATTTTAGATATATTTTTGAATATACCTCCAAGATCGAAATGATAGAGGTTCTTGGGGAGAGGGAAATGAATCTTGAATAGGTATAAATATTTATTTCAATTCAATATTTAGATCTTGTCTTTATTAAAGTCTCTTCATTTTCAACTCCAAATCTTCAATTTTCTTATTTATACTCTCTTGGAATACTTTTTCTTGATGGTGGTTAGTATCTTCATGAGAATAAGGAGCACAAGAGAGATGATATAGGATACAAGAAGGATCTTAAGGAGGGATGGGATGGAATTAAATAGGTTCATGTTATTCTTTGAATTCAAGTCCTTGATATATACTTGTCTTACCTTGATTGCTCCATGGGTTCACCACTTGAATCCATCTTGGATTCTTGAAATACTTATTGGGGGGTTATTGAGAAATATAAATATGATCTTGGTGATCAAAAATAGGATTCTAAACAATATTATCCTCCTTCCTTTGAATTCTCTCTCAAATCAAATTCTAATAAGGGAAAGTTTGAGTAAAATATGAATAACTTGGAACACTTTGATACTCACTTGGAAATGTCTCTTGGGCAAGAATGGGTGGAACATATGAGGGATGATAGGTTTGAACTTGCTATCATTAATGAAATCTTAGCATATCTTCTATTTTTTTAATAAGATCACTTACATACAAAATTTCACTTGAGAGGCTTTGCCAATTTTATCTCTCAATAGGTGTCCATTATTATTTCATTAGCTACAATGAGTCTCTCATATCATGAATGAGATTACTAGGGACATCTTGATCATAATCAATTTCTGTGTTAAGCCCTATAATGCACCTCTCATAACTTAAGAGAGTTTGCTTCAAACGTGAAATAAAATGATTTGAAAAATGACTATGTTGTAGGGGAACATCTTGAGCTTGAGAAGGCTAATCATAGGGATGATATGACTCGTGAAAAGACTAAAAAGGATCATAGTGAGACTAGTAAGGATCATTATAAGACTATTAAGAGTTATGTTGAGGCTAATAAGAAGTGTTATATGACTTATATACCTCATCAACCTATATGAAAATATAATTCACATCAAACTTAGACATACCAACTATATCAATACAATGAATTAAAATCACACTTATGTTTAACAAGTGATTGGGTTGTTGAAACTAGATGATTGTGCACATAGTAACCATTTATGTTTGAAATAGTTCTAAAGGCTGATGTGTAAAAGAAAAAAACCAAAAATCCTTCCACAACTTTGGACCTTAGTCCCACCCGGTGTTCAAAAACAATTATCAACCAAATTTTCACCCTTTAGAAGGTAGTTTAATCCTTAAAAATTTGGAATAACATGGAAACACCTCAAGGTTATCGGTGACCTATCAGAGAAGTGAATCTCTATATTAAAGGGATAGTTACCCTTGATGAATCACTTAAGCTTAAACACTAATATACCACTTGATAGGAAAAATGAAAGAAAAATATTTTAATGGGGGTGATGCACCAAATATGATTTTACCACTATGAAATAGATACAAATGCACTTCAAACAATAGTCTAATCTGCACATGACACTAATCTAAATTTGCCTCTCTACATCAATGTTTCTCATGAAGATTGTGAATAATTATTAAGATAGGAGGAATAGTTAAGAGGTCATGAAATTACACCAATGAGAAGACAATTTACTCAACCTTTCAATCTCCACTTAGAAAATTCAAAATACATACCAAAAAGTTTCAAACTGAATATGCATGCAATAAAAGGATGAAGATGTCAAGGAAGCAAATCTAGTCACTTGATAAGATCAAATAATCACAAAAACATATTGAAATGAATCAAAGGAGAAAGTAAAACTAGATAATTCTAATTTATCAAAGGATTGAAAATGGGTAGGGCTTTGCCATACCCAAGTGGAGGATCAACATAGCCTATCAAGGTTGAATATATAGAGAAATGTGAAAGAAGAAGAGATAAGGGTGAAGGAGAGAGTAAGAAAAGTGTATCATTAGAGAGTGAGAAAAATAAAAAAGAAATAAATTTCCTCATAAATTATTCAATGAAAAGTGTTGTTCTCCTAAAGATGATCTTCTACTCCAAGTAGGGTGGAAGTTTAAAACATTGCTTGACATATTGCCTTGCTCTTCAAAACTACCCTTTACCTTATCTTATGATATGATGAGTGGATTTATTGATGGTTAGGTCAAGTTTAACTAATCCCTCTATACTCTTTACACCTTTATTCTTCTTAGGATCTCCCCAAAATTATATCTCAGTGGAAATCATCAAGTAACTCCTTAAGCATATTGAAACCCATTTGTCTCACTAGGCCAATCTTGCTTAGAAGTGTAAAATATTAAATTCATATTCACCTAGGAAGTATATTATTGGAAGAACAATCACTAAGATGGAGGGTGAATTAGTGTTTTAAAACTTTTATTCACATTTACTTTAAAATTTATTGAACATCAAAGCAATAAAATGATATAACAATGCATAAATAACCAATCACGTGAACATAAAACAAGAGAATAACACATAAAACACATATATGAGTGGAAAAATCTCAAGGGGAAGAAAAAACACTATTATGCCTAAAAATGGAATACTATACTATAAGAAAAAATATCAAATTTTATTGAGCACCAACTCCACTTGGAGCACCAACTCCACTTAGAGTACCAACCACAAAGAAGTTAAGCACCCACTTGACTGGGATTTAGCAAGCACCCACTTGCAAGGAAGCACCAACTCCCTAACTGAATTAGCACAAACTCAACCACCTCATCACAATTTTTCTATACTATTATGGTCTCATTTCAATACCTCCTTATACTCTCTAATAAATATTTCATTCACTTCTATTACTTACATCCAAATAGGCCTAAACTAGTTTGTATCTATACAAGTCTCATGGTTACACACTAGTTAGTTAGCCATACACCTTCAACCAATTAGTTTGGTCATATAATAGTACTAGAACACTTTTTGAACATTTTTAAAATGAAATTTTGACCAGTTTTAGTTTACAACAACTCAATTAGGCCTCATTTCTCTTTTAGGCCTCATGGACACCTAATTGCATTATGTCTGTCTTATTGATGCCAAATATTGATCTTATTAGACCCATATGGATTTCTCCAAAAAATTAAAATAATTCAATTACATATTCAATGAAATCTACTGACCTCATCCATTCTTTCTTAGACCTATATCTTTCATTAATATCATGAAAGCTTCTTAAGGTCAAACTCCCCTATTAGGCTTATGTGTCTTAAAAGTCTATCTTGAAAAAATGAAGATTCAACACCCTTAAGATATTGAAATATAATTTTTATTTTTTTTAAAAAAAGGTTATCATTGACTTTAGGGTCATAATAATATTCTTGGAACACTTAAAATAAGGAGATAAAGGCTAAAAAACATCTCTACAACTTATTCAGAACTGCCATTTTGCCTCAAAGCCCAATCAAGGTGACTTAAACCTAAAACACTTGTGTAAACACTTATCATGAATATTGATGAATGAAAATTTTTATATGATATATATATGATAGTATTATATTAAAAATTAATATGGTATAATGATAAATATTTGTTTTACAAACCAATTTCTTGACCCTATATCACACAGTCTTATCTAAACTAGATAGGTCATTTTGTGAGCAATTTTTTCACCATATTCACTGACCTCAAAAAAATATTTCAATCATTAAAATGAATTAAAATTAATACATAAACTCTTAGTATGATTTTTTTCATCAATATAACATTCTTAGACCCTCAAATCCATCTTCTCATAGATGATTGGGTTTTTCACTATTCATACCATTAGGTCTATCTATAATTGGCTAATCTGGATGACTAACTTAGAACACTTGAAGGATGTAAACTATCCATAAATCACCATGGTAATTTAGTATGAGTCTCTATATACTTCCACCATTCATTTGGTTTTATTAAACAATGCAACTTTTGAGAGCTATAATAACTTCTTGACAAATAAACTTGTATTTGTGCATTTTCTCTCATCTGACTAACTACCACCACTTGGAGGTACCTGAGAGAGTTGAATTCATTATCAAATATATTTTATAGGAATTTTAGTACATCATATGATGATTTTAACAATATATTTCACATCAATTACTTATTAGGGTTCTAGGGAGGTTTAACATAGGTTTTGGTGTTAAAGATTATTCATAAAGGACTGCACATTAAATGAAAAACCAATTCCTAAATATCTTGTATAAGAACTTTACCCATTTATCATTAATAGATCGAGATCCCATGTATAGGTTACATGTGCCAAAAAATGTCTTAAAGTGCTTCTCAGGTCTTGAGACCTCATTATGTGAACTTGGGAAGGCCTAAAATAATGTTTCTTGAAATTTCCTTCAAACCATGACCTAAAAATTTATGAATGTGATTAAAAAACATATATTACCTATTTCCATTCTCACATATGCAAAATTACCTTGAAAACTAATCTTCATACCTCATTAATCTAGGTAGGGTCTAAGAGAGGTCTAGGTGTAGGCATAGTCTGAAGGTCCTACCCTTATAGGTTCACCTTGAAACTCATGAGTGTTTCAATGCCTCACATAAATTATCAAATAGTGTCATACATCATTCACATGCTTGTGTTCATCAATTTTCATACACATACCTCTTCATGTCATGACTAGGCTCATGACCAGGTTTCTTATGAAACTTTGACATCAATGACTTGTACCTTTATGTAAACAAAATACATCAGTTACCTTTAAATTCTCTCTTTAATTAAATTTATCATTTATGATGACACCATTCAACATACTTTAATGACAACATTTTCTAAATACCCCTTGTCACATCAACACACTACCAAATAGGCTTACTCTCTTAATGACATCAACCTTATTCAATATGCACCATTGAAATCAATGATAATACTAAACAATCTCCCCCTTTGTAATTGATGGAAATCACTATCAAAAACTTCTCTCAACAAGTAACTTATCCCTTATTTTGAAATTTATCCCCCTTTGACATAAATGACAAAGTGATGTCCTCAACTTCCTGGATCACATCTCTTGCAATAAAAACACTTAACATATGGTATTATGAGTTTATGAGGCACTATATAAACATGATCCCCTATCTCCATGCATACATTTTAATCACTACTCACCTACACTTGGAGATAATTATAGACACCAAAATTACATTACATAAGTGTATAATGTGTTGTGTCAAAACCTCCCTTAGACCCCCTTTGTAACAAGTCTTCCTAACCCATGCCTTTACCCCACATATTTAATTAATTAATTAATTAATATTAATTGAATATTCCCTATGCCACCTTACCTATCCACCTTGCCCCAAGACCAATTCTCCCCCTGTGAGTCACCACTAGACTTGGTCTCCCACAAATAACTAATTCTTAGCCTATAAACCAATTTATAACCAATTAACTTATACCCAACCTCTCATATTGACCATTTCTTAGCAAGTGTCACACTTGGCATGGAAAAATGGAAGAAAGGAGCCAAAATTATCCCTTTTGATCTATTCTTATGCCATTGACATCGGTCAACCCTCGATCGACATTGGTCAACCAAAGACTAATGTCAGTGGGATCATCGACATTAGTTACTTAACATTCTAAACCCATTTTGGCCCCCTGTAAACATTCTCTCTCTCAAGTATAAACTCACTCAATAGATTTAAATCACTCTTAACAAGCTTTTGGTGATTATCCACTATAACCAAGCTCACAACTTCTCTATATTAGCCAAATCTTAAACCAAAATTGATCCATTATGTAATGAGCTTGAACTAAAATGAATAGGTGGCACACACTCATCTCCATTTAGTTAGTCACCTTAATAAAGCTTTATCAAGAGTTTTTATTTAGGTACTTATATCATTTAAGCATCCCTCTATTCTATGAATTATAATTTTTTTTATTAGCATTTACACAAGTCCCATCCATCCCTGAGGATGATTTGCAAAATTCCTTTGTCTCCATACCTCTACCTTAACCAAACCAAACTCTTCACCTATACTTCTTACCATCTCTGTAACCCCTCATATGACTCTTTTCCAACCCCATTAACCTGTCAAATATCCTTGCCTACACTCAAGAATGCCTTCTATGAATTTTTGACTCCATTTCCCCTACCAACATTAGTTATTCTACTAATGATAGTCACATTGCCACTATAGACATCGGTTCACCTATTGACATTAGTGATTGTGCTTTTACCCAAATCACCCAAAACTAGCTTGAATAGCCCTCTAACAAACCAAAATTATATTTTGCTTGCTCTGTGATACTAACTGCTACACATAGGTTAAAAAAAGGTTCATGTAAATCTCTCTGTGTCTCTTTACTATAATTTATCATTTCATTTTTAACTCTTTGTAATAAACAGTGGACTATCATCGCCTAGGAAGTTTGTCACTACTTGGAACAAGCAAATTACATGGCAGCCCACTCACCAATTTACTAACAAATAATTTAAGGTAGTGTGTTCTTACTTACAGGTGCTCCTCCCTAGCCAAAGATGAGTTCCCAACTTCATCTAGATATGTTGTGCACTAATCTGGGTACATATAATCACTA
Organism: Torreya grandis; assembly: GCA_037957365.1. Lineage (NCBI taxonomy): Eukaryota > Viridiplantae > Streptophyta > Pinopsida > Cupressales > Taxaceae > Torreya > Torreya grandis. The sequence goes on from JARHVA010006166.1 coordinate 69,558, forward strand.
ATCCACAACCTTTATTTCTCTATTTCTCACTTCTTAAATTTAATAAAAAATAATTGAAACATTTTTGGCACACCTGGTGGGACCACTAGAGTTTTCCTTGGGTTCATTATATGCTTTTTAAGCATTCATTTAAGTGCACATTAATTAAATTTTCATTTCTTGTAATTTCTCTCTCCTCTTATTGCTTAGAAAAAAGTAAAACATAAAGAAAAATGTAATTTTCTTGGTTTAGAAGCAGTAAATTGGACTCTTCACTCTCTCTATCATTCTTTTTGCTTCACAAAATAAACTCAATATATTTTTCAAGTTAAAAATAATTCTTTTCTTCTGCATGTTCAGATAGGATAGTGAAAATAATCCTCTTTTCCTATTCCTCTTTGTTTTCATCTGAAATAACACAATTTCAATTTGGGTTTAAAACATACTAAATTTCATTATCTATCTATTACATAATTAACACATCTAGTTAATTAAAACATTATAAATAAATCATAGGTCACAAATGTTACACATCCAAACCAAAAACACAAAATAAGCATTTCAACATACCTAAGATAAGACCCATCAAGATTTCATCACCTCATGGATCACCTTACCCTACCTAGTTATTCTACTTGGACATCATTGCCAAGTGAAGAGCCTACTCTATTCTTTGGCAAAGTATAAACTCTAGGAAAACAATATATTTTGGCTAAGCAACCTGGCTCGGCTTTAGGCTCCTGAAGTAGGGATAGCAAGCTCCTAGCATAGGTTACGTACTGAGTCTAACACATACTTTTTGAAAACCAAAATTTACTTGGAACCATCCTTAGACTAATTTATAGTACCTATAATAACCAATTATTCTTCTCATTCTCTGGTTAAGGCATAATCCAACGTGACTAAAATTAATCTCTAATAGTTAATATTAGTGGTTGCATGCTATTTTCCATTTTCTATATTTTTGAGTCTATGAGGATGCTTCTTTTCTGATTCATGAGATCAAACCAAATTTGACAAATACAAAAGTCAAATAATCTATAAAAATCATACTTCCTATGTTTTTATCACTCCCATATAGATTTTCTAAGACCTTTCAAATGGCTAAATTTTACTCTCTGAATCCTAGAAACTCATTTTTTGCACTTTCTAGACTTCCATAGTGACTGGCATTAGCTATATATAACTGATGTCAGCAACTGCCCCAACTGACATTGGTCATAAGTGACCAATGTTCATGACTGTGTAAATTTTTTAATTTATAATTTTCCTTAAACAAAAACATCACATAGCCTTTTAAACTTTCTCTAAACCTCATTCACCTTCAACCTAACCTTAACACATTGTATTCAAACTATTAGTGTATTCTTTTACATGGTTTTGACATGAAGCTAAGCAAAGACACTTGCTGATTACACAAGCCATCAACTACTTCCACCTTCCCCTTCTATTTTTGAATCCATAATGGAATAAGATATGGAAAGAACAACTAGCCTCAATAAAATTCCCATTATAGTTATAGGCAATCAATATTTTTCTCTATTTATTAATCATAATGTAACCACCCTCCAACATTACCTTGCTACAAGCCAAACTCAAACCTCTTCAGTTGGCCCACTCCTTGGAATGCCAACATCATTTATGGTATCAAATCCAGTTTTAGCTAGACCTTCCACGGTTACCCAAACCATCACATTAACCAATAACCTAATTTTGCATGATGTTCCAAGTGTGGTGTCACCCACCATTCAATCTAACCTCCACCCTATCATAACTTGCTTACCTTCACAAGCACAAGGGGTGAAATCTATTTCAACCCCATTTTAGAACTTGGTGGTACCCATCCCATCAACTCTTGCACCTATTAACACCTGAATCAAAACTCACCCCTCACCAAGTGTAAATATGCCTTCCACTCAACCCATAACCACAAATCAAACCATTTCCCTTACTTCAATAGGGCAAGCCCCCATTTATTTCTATGCCTCAACTTATGACTCACTATCCTTATGTTGTGTCAACACAACCAAAATAGGTAGTGTCATATATGCCTTTAACTTCTAATTCTCTTCCTTATAATGTAGGAGATGTTTCTAAAAAAATCCTCCTCCTGACTTCATCAAATGGTCATGGATAAAATGAGTTACCTTGAGACATCTGTAACTGGATCAAAGAATATTCTATCTTACAATCAGATCTATAATGAACCCATTCACCCCTATATACCAATTCATCCATACCCAAACCAATGGGAACTCCCAAAATTTTCCATTTTCCAGAGCAAAGAGGACCCACAACAATACTTGTGAGCATTCAAACATGCTTGCTATTTGAGAGGACATGATGTTGCACTATTAATTCACACATTCCCCATGTCTCTTTCAAGAGCTACTTTGGATTGGTATAGTTCCATCATGTGCCATTCACTATTCTCCTTCAATCAACTTGCACAACTTTTCCTTGATCACTTCTCCATTAATATCTCTAAAAAGATTTCCATAATAGACCTTTATTCTATTCACCAATTTGACGATGAAGTTATTGCTGATTTCATTGCTCATTAGAGAGGTCTCATAAACTAACTCTCTTTCTCCCTACCTCGACCTGAGTTAATTGAGCTCTTTTCTAGATCATGTACAAAACATATTTCATCCACACTCTAGGTGCAAACCTGTAGCACATTCGATAAAGATTTCACAATGGTGTGAAAGCTTGAAATCTGGGCCATAGATGAGGATAATATCAAATTGATTAGTAAAAATTCTAATTCTAAAGTAAATGATCCTTCTTCATCTAAAAATTCCCATCCAAATCAAAAATCTAAAGGGTCTACAAATTCTATGGTTGTGAAATCTACTTCTTCTACAAGCATGACTCAACCCACAACACAATCAAACCCAATCAACCCAACAAAGATCTTTCAATAATGGTATGAGAAATAACAGCATACTCTTATTTGGGAATCATATGCCTCCATTTTAGAAAATCTACTCAACCAAGGAATTATCAACCTTCCTACCATCAAACCTCCAATCTAATTTGATCCTTCTCAACTCATTCCAACATGGTTCAAGGAGGATGAATTTTGAAACTATCATCATGCCAAAGGCCATAATGTCAATGATTTCAAAACTCTTTAAAATATTGTCCAAGATATACTAGATAGGGGTGATCTTATTTTAGATAATCCAAATGTTCCCCCAAAATATAATATGGACATATTCAAACAACCCTTCCCTAATCATGTGCCCAACCAAAACATAGTCCACACTACTCCTCAAAATTCATCAAATCATAAGATTCATACAATCATTGTGATTTTTACCTTAACCCAACAATTTCCACAATAAGAGGTTCCTAATTTACATACTCCTACCCCATAAATGGTAGAATCTGGTTTGACTCCATGTCCTCTTTTATTAGAAGAACCTATTTCTCCTCTTACACTTCCATGTGAGGAACAAAAACCTTTAACACTCCCATTACCCCTTGAGGAGTCACCAATTACCTTCGCACTTACCTCACCTACAATTTCACAAAATGGAGATCATGCTTCTCCTACCTCTCAAACAAATAGTGCGAGAAATCCTTTGTTACTTCCTCTTTAACCCATTGAAGAAAGTGACTCATCCACTCCTCTTTCATAAATAGATGAGTTGGATTTCTTCACTTTAACATTTGATGAAGCAACCATTGAACCACCCCCAAACCAACCCATCATTCCATTCCTCTTACCCATGGAGGATCTTACCTTGCTTTTTCCTCATCCACATGTTGAAGGAACAATCATACCATTTATTTATCCCCTTATGGAGCCCTTATCTCCTCATTCTTCACCTACTATAGAGGAACATAATTCTTCATCTATTATTGAAGAAAATGACCCTGTTTTGACTTTTTCCCATCTTTGGATGGAAATATTAGAGGCAAATAAATCTCCTCTCTCTCAATCATCTAAATAAAAACTAGTTGAACCCACACTAATGACATCTAAACCATTTTCACGTTTAGTGGAAAATCTCAAATTCCTTGATTCTAAGAAATTAGATCAAGCGGCATTTTGGGATCACCTTAAAATGCCTTATCAGAAACAAAGAGTATCTTCATTCACTTCTAACCCTCTCACAACCATTTATCCTAAGGTTTTTGATAAGGTTTTTATTGCTTCACCTAAGATTCCAAAAGCCTCCTCGTCTACTTTAGAGCCCTCCACATCACATGTGTCTACCACAATGAAATAGATAAGATCTTTAGGTAAATGACTTATTTCTATTCTAGTTCATCTGCGTATGAATTTAGATTTAACCCCTAAAAAAAAGGGGGTGTCTCTCTCCCTAAACCAAAGAAGAAATTTAAAACCCCAAAACCTCGTCGATCCACCCTTCTTCCACCTTCAACCTTGCCATCTATTTTGGGTCCACATCCCTCGACCTTGGTGGGAGTGTCACCAACACATGTAAAACATAAAGCACATTACCTCCATTATTTCCATTATTACCTCACAAATATTCAACATATAACACCCTCTTACCCAAACTTAAAAAGGTGGAGGTGAAACATGTGGGTTCCCCACCATCTAAAAGGGTGTCACACAAGACTACACCCATCACCACCAAATTCAAAAAGGTGTCCAATCCACCTATGACAATGAGTGTTAACCCATTTCAAGGTTCCCAAGTATTGTATCTATGTTATTTATTACAATCATTAGCAATAGCTCTTCCCCCCATCAAACCATTTTATCTTCTTGACCAAAACCATTATGGTTCAATGATTCACAAGTTTGTTTATATCATCATTCTCTAGGACATGATATTGAGAGTTGAAAAGATCTCACAATAATCATTCATCACCAATTATATGTTGATGCCCTCTTGGGTGTTAAATTAGTTGAGAATCATAACAGTTAACTCTTAGCATCCACAATTCTTCACAAAACCCCCTTTCACATTAAACCCAAAGATATTATTATACATTCTTTATCATCTCCTTCACCTGTATTTCATATTAACATGATCAATGTCACTAAACGATCAAAAAATTTGAAAGAAAAAGGAAAGGAAAATGTCTCTACTCTTTGGCTTTACCCCTTTACAAAATATGTCCACTCTTTAAATCCTAATATTTCCATTTTTGGTGTCCCACAATAGTCATCATCAAGAGTTATCCAAAACTCCATGGTGAAGCAACTTCACCAATCCCTAGTAAAAATGTCTCTATATGAGTTAATTCAAAACACATCCCAACATTTATAGGCTCTCATTAGTGCCATACAAGTGGTTGAAGTTCAAATAGAAGACCCTTAACCCTTTGTAGCCTTTGTTAATTCTCTCAACACTATTTCTATGATCTCCTTTACTGATTCAAAGATCCCCTCTCAACATCATGAAGATCAAGATTTTGCCCTCTTTATCACTACCTATGTTGATAAAACTTGTTTCAAGAGAGTTATGATCAATGTGGGAGTTATAATCAATATCATTTCAACCCACACTTATAAGCAATTATCACTCCCTAATAATTATTTGTCACAAACAGACGCAATGTTATGTTATTTTAATGACTCTACTACTATAACTATTGGCACCATGGTCTTGAAAATTTGTGTGGGCCCTCAAACCCTTCCCAAGTTATTTCATGTTGTAGAGGGTGAATTCCAATATAACATACTTCTCAGGTGACCATGGATATGTGTTATGGAATGTATACCTTCCACGTTGAACCATTGTGTTAAGTTTGAATATAATTGTCCGGTTCATGTCATTCCCATCAACCCAACTCCATTCAAGACATGTAGAATGAAATATATCCCAAATGATGTTCTTATTCCTTTCAACACATCATCACCTCCACAACCCACTTATGAAGCCTCCACAAGTTCTGCTACCCCACACACACCTATACCAACTACATAGGTTCCCGACAAGGATCCCATAGAGGAAACCTTTAAGTGATTATCACGTGGTGAATATCATTTGTTAACTCTCGACATGTTGCATACCCCTCAAGAGTATATAAAACCTCACATTATTTCCAACTATAATCCTTGTATTGGTATGATCATCTCATATGGTCCACCCCATCTCAAAACCAACTTCACATATGGGGGAATTGATTAATCTCTATTCATGGATAATTCATCCTCTTTACCCCAAAATTTTAACTAGGACTTTTCCTTCTTAATCAAGCCTAGATTTGCACATACTTATCTCTATAGGTGTGCTTCAAAAGGTTTTGGCCTAGGACATTATGAGCAAGGTGCTTAGACATCCATTCAATACCCTACCCATCAAACCATTGATAATGTCCAAAAAATGCATGGCATGACCTAAATCAATCCATTAATACTTCTTCTAATCTCATCATTGAAGAACTAGTATCTCCTTCCAACTCATCTTTTCCACCATTACCCACTAAATTGGAGGTATCTATACCTCATAATTTTTTCAATAAATGTCATTCACTTGGGCCCCCTTACCCATCTCCAAAGTAGGGATACATGGTCCTTTCCTCTCATATATCCTCACATGATCAATGAGGATTCTCCCATAATTAACACCATCTCTTATGCAACTGATGATGACATTCTTACCTATATGGGTGTTGATGATGCCTACATCAAATGATCACTCCCTTTTGAGACACAAGTTATGTTAAACAAATCAACCATCAACATTAACTTGCCTTCTCATGATGACCCTCATATTATTAAAATAGGATAATATCTATATTCTTCAAAACAAACTGACTACACCACATTTCTTTATGACCATATTAAGAATTTTTCTTGGTCCTACAAAGACATGTAATATATTGACCCCTTAATCATAACCCATAACATTGTCACTAATTGTGATGCTAAGCTAGTTAAGCAAAAGTTTTGGAAAATGCATCCTCATATTACTTTCTTTGTCAAGGATGAGTTCCAACACCTCCTCTCCATTAACTTCATCTAACCTATTGACTACCCATAATGGGTTTCCAACATTGTACCTATTACAAAAGAAATAGAGGGAATCTATATTTGCACTAACTATTGTGACCTCAACCTTGCTTATCCAAAGGATGACTTTCTTTTGTCAAGTATTGATCAACTTATTGATTTAACAACCAACCATGAGATGTTATCACTTATGGATGGATTCTCAAGATACAATCAAATCCTATTTGCCCTTGAGGATCAACATAAAATAAATTTATCACTCCATGGGGAACCTTTTGTTATCGAGTTATGCCCTTTAGACTAAAATATGCTAGTGCTACCTATCATCATACCATGAATTATATCTCCCATGACTTCTTACAAAAAATTATGGAGTATTATGTTGATAAACTACTCAAGAAATCTACACTTCATCGAGATCACTTGGGGGTCCTTAAAATAATTTTCATGCACCTTCTTTAGTATAATGTTTGACTCAATCCAAATAAGTGCATCTTTGGTGTTATTTCCAGAAAGCTCTTGGGATTTATCATCTCACTTCAAGGTATTGAATTAGACCCTAATAATATTTAGGCAATCCTCAAAATTCCTCTACCAACCACACTCAAACAACTCCATATCCTCCAAGGTAAAATCTAATTGATTCATCACTTTATCTCTTAACTATCAGATCATTGTCAACCTTTTCACCATCTTCTCAAAAATTAAATTCCTTTCTATTGGGATAAAAATTATGAGGAAGCCTTTTATTTACTCAAATGGTATCTCCATTCTCCACTCATCCTTATTCCACTTAAAGAGGACCAACCCTTCTATCTTTATATATCTTTGACCAACCATTATTTAGGAGATATGATAGCACATAAGGATGATCAACACTATGAGCAAGTAGTCTATTACATAAGTTAAATGCTTATTGACTACAAATATCACTACACTCATATCAAGAAGCTATGCCTTGCTTTGGTATTTGTAACTTCTAAACTATGACATTACCTCCTCAACCACAAAAATTATGTCATCACCCACAGCGACCCTCTTAAATACATGCACTCTAAACCTTACCAAAACCAATGCATCACTCAGTGGCTTATGCTTCTGGCTGAATTTGATTTGGAATTCATCCAAAAAAAGTCCATCAAAGGGAAAAATACCACTGACTAACTAGCTACCGCTCCTCTCCTTGATATCCAGCCCTCTAATCTCAAATTCACTGATGAGTCTATTTCCATGCTTTCTATTGATGATATCACCTATAAAATGATGATGTTATTTAATGGGTCTAAATGTTAGAACAATGGGGGAGTAGGGGTTATCCTCATCCCTCTTGATGGTGAGCCAGTGCCTTTATTGTTTAAATTAGACTTTGACTACACCAACAACATGGTTGAATATGAAGACTTAATTCTAGGGCTTCAAATAATTATCTTCTTAGGAATCATATCCATAACCATTTTTAGTGACTCACAATTAGTCATCAACTAGGTCAATGGTTCTTATCTGTGTAAGAATGAGACTCTAAAATGGTACAAACATCATGTAGATACCTTATTAGAATCATTTGACCATTACCTTTTATAGATTTTTCCTCACTCAACCAACAAGTTTATAGATACAATGGCTTATTTGGCCTCCCACATACCCTCTTCCTCTAAAATATACGTCACTATACATTACCTAACTTTGCCTTCTTATATTTCCTCCAACATCTTCTTTATGGGGAATATCACTTACAATCTACATGACTTGTGGTATACTCAACTCATAGATTACCTCTCTTACTCTATTACTCCTCCCAACCTCTCCCATAATATGCAATGTGCATTCGTAAAGTTTGTTTCACATTACACTATGCTAAGGGGTCTTCTCTATAGATGGGGTTTCGATGGTCTCCTCCTTTGATGTCTCACTAGTAAAGAGATTCCCTTTGCTATTAAGGAGGTTCATGATGGGATTTACAGTGCTCATTTTAATGGTAACATAATTTCCAAACATCTCCTTTGACTTGGCTATTATTGGCCAACACTCTCTCATGATTTTACTAACTATGTTAGACGTTGTCTTAAATTTAAAAAACATGCCAACCTATTTGACATTCCTAGTCAAGCCTTACAATTTGTTAAGGAATTTTAGACCTTCTCTTAATGGGGTCTAGACTTAATTGGTGAGATTAACCCCCACTCCTCTCTTCATCACCAATCAATCATAAAAGGAATAGAATACTTCACTAAGTGGGTTGAGGCCATTCCTCTCATGTCCACTAAGGCTAATAAAATAATTGAATTTATCAACCATCATATCATATGCCATTTTGGTGTACCTTACAAAATCATAACTAACAATGGTAAGTCTTTTAAAAATAAGACTATCTAGCAACTCTGTGATGCCTTTGGTATCAAACTCAACTTCTCTTCACCCTATTTCCCACAAGCTAATAGGCAAGTTGAAGCCTCTAATAAAACTTTGACCAGAATCCTTATGAAAGTGGTTAACATTGATGGCAAGGATTGGCACATTCACATCCCCTATGCTTTATGGGATTATAGTAATAGCATTCACACTTCTATAGGAGTTACACCTTTCTCCCTGGTCCATGGGATGGAAGTTGTTTTGCCCCTTATAGTCCAAATTCCTTCTCTTAAGATTTCACTATAAGACATTCTAACTAATGATGAATTTCACTAATAACATTTGTCTCAACTTGAGTTGATTGATGAACATCATCTTATAGCCCTTAACCATCTCCACATCTACCAAGAGCATATCAAATGTGCTTATGACAAAAACCGTAAAGAGCATGATTTCAATATTGGATATCTCATCTTAAAGGAAAATCAACATGTGACTAACTTGGAAATGAGAAAATAGGGCAAGTTTGCTCCTAATTTGCTAAGAACCTACATTATAACTCATAAATATGGCTCTGGAGCTTATCACTTGTCTTCTCTTGAAGGATGACCTAAACCTAAACCTTTAAATGCATTGTAGTTATGACCATTCTTTTGTTAATTAAGTGACAGTTTACCTTGTGTTTAACTTAAGCTCATCCCTTGAGAAAACCTACTATATTCATATTCTTTTCACCTTACCCATATTCCTCCACACTTAGTTAACCTACGAAGTGTTTTGGTTTTGTCCCAAAATGTGGAGAACCTATAAGCCTCTATAGACTTGTCCATGACTAAAGTAACAAAAAGACTCAAAAAATCAAAAGCAAAAGAAACTAATATGGGATACATCAACTACTCTAAATCATGCCTAGATCTTAAAAATATAGACTACTCCCTTGAAGGACAACTACATTCAAATAGACTACTCCCTTGAAGGATAGCTATTAAAAACCATGAAAATAAAAAAGACTAGACCATACCCTTAAAGGATGGCTAAGTCAAAAAAATCACTATCAAAGGAAAATATGAATCAGAAGCTTCCCTATTGATCTGCTTCATCCCATTGTGAGATTCTTACATTGATTAACTTACACAACAAAAGTAATAACAAAGAAAAAACAAAAAAGGAAC